>JASDDO010000225.1:84746-128596 GCA_030015575.1 Agapanthus africanus | reverse complement strand
AGATATTTTGTGGCACTAGATATTTCGGATGAGATATTTTCATGACATTATCAAAAATCATTTATCTTTCCTCATGTTAGCTCTCTTCTTCTTCCTTACATCAAAAACCCTTAAGGTCTTATGAGTTGAGTAAACTAGGGTTTCAAGAGACAAATAAATCCAGCTTCATACTCTACATCACCTAGGCTATCAAGTTTAGCAAGCTTGTTGCCCTAGTTACCTCGGTTTTGAGGTGGAGCTCGGACTATTGACTCTCGGGTGGATCGTCTTTGACTCGAGGAGGCCGTTGAGGTTGCTACGATCCGGATCGATCCTTAGAGCCTACGAAGATGAGGAGGATAGCGGAGAAGACCTGAATGACTTGTATCATGAGGTATAACATTCTTTTCGAGTAGTTAAATCTCATGTTGTTTGCTAGTTAGGGTTTATGGACGATCCTTGGTTCTAGTCGGTATTGATTTTTTGCAAATTCTGCCTCCCCTCAAACATGTGGGGTGCGCGACATCGACTTATAGTGGTACCAGAGCCTCTCATAACCTTATATAGCTTGTACCGATGTTAGAATTCCGCTGTTTTTGTCGCACAAAAACTGTCGACAAAAACAGTTCTCAAAAGTGAGGTTTTGAGTTGTTTGCACACCCCGCGGGCTCACGGTTTGAACCGAGAAGCCACGGGGTAGAGCGTACGCACCCTGGGGATACCCCGGTGGGGGACCAACGGCCGGGACCACCCCCCAAGACCACCACTTGGTGGCCATGGGGGCTGGTGACCCGAGAGCACCAGGAATTGGTGCTCTCGGGTCTGCCTCCCTTTGGGGGCCACCTCATGGTGGCCCCCAGGGGTGGGTATCCCCTCGATGCCTTCCATTCGACAGTAATTCATGTGTCTTCACCTTCGTGAATATTCGGGCGGGTTTCGAGTTCGTTTCGACTCTCGGATTGGCTCAAAACTTTCAGTTTTGGAACTTTAGCTCATTGGATTTTCAAGTCTTGAAAAATTGTTTAAGTTTGCTAATTGCGTATGGAATTCTAATGTCGTAGTTACTTTACAAGATTTGTGTTGTATATATGTGTTTGGAAACGTCGACTAATTGCTATACGTCGATTAGTCGGGGTTGCACATATCTGTGATGTTGTTGTGATGGTTTGTGTATATGAACTTGTTGGATCGTCGTAGATGAATAGCCAGGGATGTGAGATGAGAGTTTTCATTCTTTAATTCGATGTAAAATTTGTAAATTGATATAATATTATTTTTGCAGGGCACATCCGTGTTCCCCTCCGAAAGACGGCGACGACGTGAAGACGTCTTGCCTGAGATTCGGGGCAGATGCTAATTGGTTTTATCCGTCTACCTCTCCGAAGATGCTAAGTTGATTTATGGCACCGTGTATCGGAGGTTTAGACGGATGCGGCCGATGTAGCAGACTTTGTCAGATTCCCCCTCGCTTGAGGGGTTTTTGATTGTGGGGACGCTCTTCCCTGCAGGCGCAAGCCCCTGCAGTTAATTACGCTACCGCATCGTGGTAACTACTTTCTCCTTCTCCAGAAATTTCACTTCGAGTCATGTTTGTTTGTTTGTTTGTGGATGCCCGTGGATTGTATACGGAGACTAAGTTATGCCGTCGCCCGTAGGACGTGGATTATTCCAAATCCGTATTTACTTAGATTTGAGTTTGGTGTTTTAGTTTAAGGATACATTAGCCATATTGAGGCTAAGATCAACTTAAACGCTCGTTAAGGATACGTTAGTCTGATTTGAGACTAAGATCAACTTAACGGAAAGAGCATTTAGTGGCTCTATTATTCCAGTTTAGGGACGTAGTGGTCCATTTAATATATGGCCGTCGGGACCCGTCACCTCTCTGACGACGTTGAAGGATTACAATGACAGGTGTCAGAGGAGTTCGGAGATGTACCCTTGAACCAAAGTTGATTAGGGAATATGTAGTCCGATTTGGGACTAAAGTCTGTTTGAATGTTTAAGGATACGTTAGCCATGTTTGAGGCTAAGATCAACTTAAACGGGATCGTTTAGATCCGACAAAAGAGCGTTTGAGGGCTCTATTGTTCCAGTTTTAGGGACGTAGTGGTCCATGGGTAGTTTAAAGACATTGCGGTCCATGTTCCAGTTTAGGGACGTAGTGGTCCATTGCCAGTTTAGGGACATGGTGGTCCATTGTTCTCGTTTTAGGAACAGATATTAGTTTAAGGACGCATAAGTCCATGGGTTTAAGGACCCTACCGTCCGTATGGTTGTGTTTAAGGACGCATTAGTCCATTAGTTTAAGGACGCATAAGTCCGTGGGTTTAAGGATCCCACAGTCCGTATCTTGGTTTAAGGACGCATAAGTCCATGAGTTTAAGGACCCCACAGTCCGTATCTTGGTTTAAGGACGCATAAGTCCATGAGTTTAAGGACCCCACAGTCTGTGTTGATGTGTGGTTGTCGGGACCCGTCACCTCTCTGACATCGTTGAAGGATTACAACGATAGGTGTCAGAGGAGTTCAGAGATGTACCCTTGAACCGGATGTAAATTGATTTAAGAGAGCAGTCTTACTCAGTCAACTTAATTTGAGGACTTACGGCCATGATTGGGCTAAGTTCAGTTGAGAATATTCAACATTTTTATCTTTGGCCTATTAGGCCTGTGCTAGGGCTTTGCCTCTGTTTAATAATGCACTGCATTTTCTATTGGCCTGCTAGGCTTTTTGATTTGGGCTCAGTCCCTTTATAAATGATGCAGAGCAACTGTTTTTGTTTGGGCTCTGCCCTTTTTAAAGTAATGCATTGCATTTTATTTGGCCTGTTAGGCCTTTTTTAATTGGGCTTGGCCCTTCTGTAAATAATGCAGTGCATTAATTATCTGACAGTGGCTTGTCAGGCGCTTTGCGCCAATTATTGAGCGCAGGCTCATGTGGAGGTGACACGTGTCACGCTAGCGCAGTGCGCTGCGCTGTTGCGCTGTGACACGTGGCGCGCTCTGGTGAGTTGCGCCAACTTCAGAGAGCAAAGCTCTATCTTAAAAGCGCATAGCGCAAGTTGTTATGGTACTGACACGTGGCGCTCTCTGGTGGCTTGCGCCAACCCAGGAGCGCAACAGTGCAGACCTACAAGTGCAAGGCACTGTTTAATCTCTTGATCCAATTTTGGATCCAAGAGGAGAATCTTTTAAGATTCCAGAACCAATGGTTCATAAAAAAGTGCAAGGCACTGTTATTATTTTTTATTTATTGAAGATCATTGATCTTGTTCTTAGATCAATGATCTATTCAGAAGAAATTCTTCTTTTTATAATGGTTTTTACCTTTTTTCTCTTCTTGAGTTCTTCTCAAAAATTCTTCAGAGTTCTCTCTATTCTCTGTGTTGTTGTTTTTTATCTTGATGTGTTTTGAATTGGGGTCTAGGGGCCTTTATATAGTGCCCATTAATTGGTTAAATTTGTTAAAGAGATCATTCTCTGAGTGATTTGGGGAATTTTCCCCACCGTTGGATCTTTGATCCAAGGGCTTCTGTTTTACAGAAGACAATCTTCTTGTTTTAACAAGGACAGAAAGATCTTACTGGAATTTTAATTCTGTTTGGCGCAGATGCATCAGCGCTTGACATGTGTCACGCAGCGCACAGCGCAGCGCGACTGCGCTTGCGCAACTGCGCTGACACGTGTCGCGCAGCGTACAGCGCAGCGCGACTGCGATTGCACAACTGCGCTGACACGTGTCGCGCAGCGCAGCACTTACGCAACTGAAGCGTTGCTTCCTTTAATTTTGTTTTAAATAGAGCCTTGCTCTTATTGGGCGCGCTGCTTTGGGCGCTGCGCTGACGTATCAGGTTTTGACACGTGGCGCGTTGCGCGCAGCGCAAGAGATTTGAAGCGTTGCTTCAAATTTGAATTTTTGAAATTCAAACAGAGCTTTGCTCTGGTTGGGGGAAACAAATGCCCCCCCCGTTGCGCTCACGTGGCGCACACGTGAGTGCAGCGGTGGCAAAATCTTGGCCGTTGGATCAACTGGTGAGTTGAAGGGGCGCAGGCGCCTATAAATAGGATCCTTGGTCCTTAGTAAATGGTTTTCCATTTTTCAAGAACTTTGATTTTCAGAGCCTTGCTATTGTTTTTAAGAACTTCAGAGCCTTGCTTTCGTTTCTTTTCAAGAACTCCAGAGTTCAGAACCTAGAATCATCTTAGGTAAAATTAAATTAAATTAAATTAAATTTAATTAACAGAGCCTTGCTCTCATAGATCTTTGATCTAAAGAAAACCCCTTTGGGGTTTCATCAACAGAGCCTTGCTCTCAAAAGTCCATAGATCTACAGAGATCTTGTTCATGGGTTTTAACCCATGAACAGAGCTTTGCTCATGGATTAAATGTAGATCATTTTTGATCTGAAAATGAAGAACTCCTAAGAGTTTTCATGGATCTTTAAGATCCCAAAATTTTAATTCTTTCAAGAGTTAAATTTTCTTTTGATGGATCTTTCCATTATTACCACAGAGCTAGGCTCTTTTTAGGAAATTTTATTCTCTTGAGACCAGAGTTTGACAAATGTCACTCTGTGACAGAGCTTTGCTCTGAAAGAGAAGATTTTCTCCTTGTCTCTAGGGATTTCCCATTAATGAGAATATTCTCTTGGGGATCTCTTCATTAATTGACAGTCTCATCCAATGATGGGGCTGTCTTATTAAATGATGCACTGTCATCCAGATTTTATGGATCCCCCTTTGATCCCCTACCCACTGCATTGCAATGTGGTATAAATTTTTTAAAACGCCAAGCATTGGAATTACAACACTGACGGCTGACTTTTATCCCTCTGCAGGAAACATGTCTTTCGATACCTCATTCCCATTTGTTCGTTCGGAAGGAGGATTCCCCGGAGCACCCGTAGACCGGGAGGTCCTAGCTATGATCAGGGACTACGATCCGGACTATAAGAATCTTCACCTTTGGGGGTTATGGTACAACCAAATTATCATGGGTCGACAGAGCTTTTCATGCGCAGTACCATCAGAGCCTATTACGGCGATCCGCTATGCCAGCCCACCCCCGGTGAAGTATGCCGTGGAGATGGTTGATTGGACTTCAAAGGGCCTTCTTCATCCTACTACAGATGCAATTCCGGTTCAGCCTCCTATGGTTTTGGACATCCTGGGACGCCGTATTTGTCAAGGCGAGGCGTGACCTTGGGGGCAATCATATAACATAGGTCTGATCCCCCGCCATCCGATCGGTTATCTGCCATGGGCTCGCTACATTTTGTCAGCGAAGAAGTCGCAGTTAATGAGGCTCGGGTTGTACACTGCTGTTTACGTTTCCCTCTTCCAATATCCCACGCTTCCCACCTGGTGGTTTAAGGCCTTTTTGGAGCAGTGGAACATCCCTACTCACACTTTTCTCGCAATGGACCGGGAAGTGTCGATTTCTTTGGAGGAATTCACAGAGGTCTCCGGCTTACCGGTTATAGGGGAGCACTATGAGGAGCTGCTTCCTACAGATGAATATGTTTTCGGTGCTAAGCCGGCAATAAGGGGCCTCACTCTGGAGAATGCTGTTCAACATCAGTTTCCAAGTTTGATCAAAGTGTTGAACATCTACGAGGCCCTTTTTATCGAACGTGGGAGCCGCGGGGTCAGTTTCGAGGATTTCATCGCCCGATTCCTTCACCCAAACGTTCTCTCGGCAGAAGCTGCCAAATTCGCCACGCTTGATGACCCTTTCGGTTTAGGTTTGGACAACCTGCCAGCGAAGGAGATAGATCAAAAGGGCTTTTTCCTTCCTAACTCTCCGGTTGTCTCTTTTGCGGAGGTTGCAGCCCCTGGGATGGACGAGGAAACGTTCTTCTTAGGATTTCTTGGGCTATGGCTGAGTTGGTTTGCGCTCTCGATGCATTCTCTCCATATGAAGCCCTCTGTCTTTTACCCAGCTCACCGGATGACCATTAGGGTAAAAGTGGCCGTCGGGATCGCCGGTTTGGCACACCTGTATCATGGCCTTAGTCAAGCGGCGGATGCTAATGAGCCTGGAGTACTGCACGTGATCTTCACGATGCATTACTTCATATCATGGCTTGAGCTACATACACTGGGCATCTTTGGTATGCACAAAAAGCCCTCGTTCTATGATAGGTGCAGCTTCCCTCGAATCATGCGACTGATCGGCGCTTCAATTGTGACCCCGTCGCCACGGAATGCCAGAGGTTTGCTCCTTTGCCCCCACACAGTTGGAGACGGGATGTCTTTCACTGACAAAGTGCTGACCATTGGAAAGGCGTCTACCACCACAGTGCGGCCATTGCAAGACACTTTCAAAGATGGAGCCTCAGTTCTGATGACCCGGGAGACCCTTCATCTATATTCCATCAGACCGGGTTTCCTGGTGTTTAGGTAAAACGGTGCGGTGCTTTTCATAAGATACAACCCGCATCGTTTTGCCCAGCAACTGAGCTACAATCAAGGGGTGCCGTTGGAGGCTTTCCTGCTGGAACCTGCTGCTACTGAAGAAGGGATGCGGAGCGCGCTGCATCACTTCATGCGTCTAAATACGGGCTCTCATTTTTTCATTAGCGAACCGGCTTGCAACCCACGAATCCTTAATACATATACAGCGTGGTACAATCATTCGACGGGCGCCGTTATAAAGGAAGAAAAGCGATTGTTGGTCGACCGTAAGGGTGTGCCTCCCGGCAGCGACCGTAAAGCTCCCCTGGTGCCAAGGACCCCCGTAGTCCCTCTGCTGAAAGATGCTAGAGCCGAACCACCGCGTGTGCTGAGCCCTCCACGCGGATTGCCGCTTCCTGATACCGCGGATGTGCCACCAGCGCCCCATGCTCCAGTGGAGACGGTAAATGTGGCTTCGCCGGAGTCTGGCGTGGGCGCGGATATCGGGACCCGCCGCCCTAAGGTGCCTGCAAAGCGCAAGTCGATCTCGGGTGCACCCAGGGTTGGCGGGCAGAAGAGGAAGAAGAAGTCGCTCCTCTCTCTCGATGCTATCCTCGGTTTAGAGCCTCAGGCCCCTCTTACCGAAGGTATAAGCGAGTATAGCAGCAATGAAGTCTTCTCGGTAGATCCCGCAGACACCGATCTGGCGGCCGCCATTGCGGCTTCTGAGCGATCAGCGAGGCTCGAAGCGATGATGAATAAACTCGCTCAGTCAGGTAATCATTAGCTGCATTCTTCGTCATTTTATCGCATTTTTATCATTATTTTTGACTAATACTTTCCCCCATTTTTAAACAGGTGTCACTACTGAAGAAGCCATCGCTGCCTCTTTAAAAACCTTCCAGGAGGAGGAAAAGAAGCGCGCCTTAATAGGCGTTGGTACGTCTCGCCTTATTAAGTTTTTTGTCCTCTTTTCTGATGGCCAACCTAACCTTCTTCCTTTGTTTCTTTGTAGGGGCTGTGCCAGCTGATGCGGGGACTCTCCCCGGGCTTGCTACTGAAGTCCCAGTCTCTTCGGGACTGCCGCGAGAGCCTCAACTCGACAAGTCGACGAGGGATGCCTTGAAGGATTTAGAGGCATCCCTGTTCACGGACGAGGACGCCTCAATGAAGGAAGCTTTGAAGAGCTCCGTCTTGACGGCTCGGGAGGAGAGAAAGCGGTTAAGGCGCGAGGCGAAGGCACGCAGGGCTGCTTTGGCCGTGGGAGCGGGCCCCAGCACCGTCCCTCGTGCTGATACTCCCTGAGAAGAGCCCCCGGTCGCCTTGTCCACAGCTCGCAGACAAGTGGCGCGTGCAGTTCGGGGTGCTAATGATAAGTCCACCTCAGGTAACGTATCTTTCAGGATTTTGTTGTAAGAATTGTAAATTTGTCGGTTCTTATATATCATGTCCTGCAGGGCTAAGTCCAATCGAAAGGGAGGCGGAAACCGTCGAACCTAAGGGGACAGAGGAAAAGGCACCGGCCGAACCCGAGCCGATGGTGGGCGACGTCGCCGGGGTTGCTGAACCTGAGCTGGGGGTTGAGGGAGCTGCACCAGAGAAGGTCGTTGATGCCGAGCCCGAGGTAGCGGCAAATGAGACGAATATTATAACTGTTTCTGGGGCAGTAGCGGACGAGGCGCCTGAGACCGGCGACCCCATGGCGACGGCGGATGAGACAGCAGCGACCGCCGAGCCTGAAGGAGTAGCGGGTGAGATGGGCGTGACTCCCGGGGATGAGCCAGCCGCTCTTTCTCAAGAGTCTGGCAATGCTCCAATCATCGCTCTCCCCGTCTACGGTCCTTCGCCGTCTCCTGGTCGTGCGATCACGATGACAGCCCCTGTCGAGTCCGGTGATGAGGCCACGGAAGGTGGACTTGTATCGATGGAGGAGGGAGACGCCTCCGTTTCGGCTGGCGGCTCATCAGGTAAATTTCGAGTTACTGTCCTTTTTTTTATCTTGCAATCCTTTCTGATAAGTTTATATTTGTTTTTAACGCAGGTGTGGCCAGTGCCGATGCTCCATTGCTCGAGGGAGCGCCGTCAACTACTGCCTTGGCGGTGGTCACCTCTCAGCCTTCCCTTGTACCATCGCAGATGTTGGAAGGTATGGATTTGCAACCCATTAGTTTTATCTTTCAGCCGCATAATTTATGTACTAACGCCGTACTATTGTGTCTTTTCAGGAGTGCTTTTTGATCATCTCTATCAGGTGTTGCACCCGCACTTCTCCTTCCCATCTGAACTCGCTTCTTCCTCCAGTGGCGCTGGTGAGTATAGTTTCCAACTGATGTCTTTCTTTTTTCAGTAATGGAATTATTTCTGACTTTCCCTCGTCCTGATTGCAGTGCTACAAATCGAAGGAGGGGATGAAAGATCGGTCGCGCCACCGGCCCTCCCGGTCTTGCCACCTGCTGCAGCTGGTATAGTAAACTATCGCATCGATGACTTTTTTCGTATTTCTTGAACCGTCATCTAATCGTATTTTGTTTTTTCAGCTGTCGTTCCGATCTCAGCGCCATTTAAGTCTCGCGTTATAATGCCAGCAGGCCCCTTCCTGAGACGTCCGTCTTCAAAGGGTGCCGTAATGAGCTTGGGCATGCTGAGCGGATACGTCGAGGAGCTTGACGCAGACGCTCTCCCATCTGCTGCGGATTTCGCTGCGGAGGTTAACCCAATGTTGGCGGCGCTTGTGAATTTTCATGATGGAGGCATCGTCGAGCTTTGGATCAATCACTGCAGGGAAATCGAGGTCTGCCTGCATCAATCGGAGTTTATGCGCCCTGCTCCCGAGACCTTAGCCGCAAGCAATCAAAGAGCAGCATGGATTGAGCAAAGCACTTCTTACTTCCGTCACTTTGAACAAGAAGCGGCTTTAAGGCTGAGGGAATGCCAAGAGACCTTAAGCGAGACGGCTCGTCTGCGTGCTGAGGTTGAGGCGAACGCTGCCCAGGTGAAGGCTATCTTCGAGGGCCTTCTGGAGTGTATCTCTAATGGGCTAACACTGAAGCGGAAGCTCGATGCCGCCGAGCGTGATGCCCAAGGCCGCGAAGCAGCTCAGCAAGCCGTTGGGGAGCAGCTTGCATCCTTCTTGTAGCAGCGGGCTCAAGTGGAAGCAGAAATGGCGGTGGCGGCCGATCAGGAAAAGGCGTGGAAGGAAGTGCGCGAACAACTGATAGGGCTATTTAAGACGCTTCCTTCCCAGTAGTTGCCCTTGTATCAATATACTTGTAAAAATTTTCTTTTTCGAATAAGATGTATCCATTCTTTATTCTTTTGTACGATTCACCTTGTACTTGATTGAATTAATAAATAAAGATACACATTTTTTCTTTGCAATGTCTTGTACTATTTCTTTGCTTTCTCCCTTCTCTTATTATCAGCATGCTGTCTTGATAAACATGGTTGACAGATAATAGAGTAAGCATCTGGGTTTCTTCAAGAGATAGCGATGGCTTAGGCTACAGGTTCAAATCTGCTGCCTAAGACTTTTCAACTCTATGAGCCGTGAGGGTCTCATAGAGACTTTTCTCCCTACGGATCGAGAGGATCTCGTAGGTGGATTTTCTCCTTAGGAATCGTGAGGATTCCTAAGTGCGTTTTCTCTTATAAGTCGTAAGGATCTTATAAGAGAATTTCCCCTCTTACGAGTCGAGAGGACTCGTAAGCGATTGTTTCCCTCCTTGTCGAGATTCGACCCTGGAGAGTGAGACCCGTGAATAGTATACAAGAGACCGTTTCAGGCCGACTTGCAGGGTCCCAGTGCTTAGGAAACAAGTTTTTAATCCCTTCTGCCTAAGGCTTTATCTTGCAAGTTAAGACGAATCGGGAAGTCCTCGCGAAGACACTAATTTCCTCACGAGTCGAGACGAATCGTACAGCTCTCGTCAGGGACACTAATTTCCCTGAGTTGAAGTATTTTGCCGAGGACACTGGTTTCCTCGGAGTTGAAACGAATCGGAGTATTCCTGCGGAGACACCGATTTCTCTGCGGGCCGACGCGAATCAGGACGTTCTCGTCAGGGACACTGGTTTTCTTGAGTCGAAGTATTTTGCCGAAGACACTGGTTTCTTCGTAGTTGAAACGAATCGGAGGTTTCCTGCGGAGACACTGGTTTCTCTGCGGGCCAACGCGAATCAGGAAGCTCTCATCAAGGACGCTAGTTTTCCTGAATTGAGGTATTTGCCAAGGACACTGGTTTCCCTGGGATTGAAACGAATCGATGTATTCCTGCAAAGACGCTAGTTTCTCTGCGGGTCGACGCGAATCAAGATGTTCTCGTCAAGAACACTGGTTTCCCTGAGTCGAAGTATTTTGCCGAAGACACTGGTTTCTTCGGGGTTGAAACGAATATGAGTATTCCTGCGGAGACACTGGTTTCTCTGCGGGCCGACGTGAATCAGGAAGCTCTCATCAAGGACGCTAGTTTCCCTGAATTGAGGTATTTACCAAGGACCCTGATTTCCCTGGGGTTGAAACGAATCGATGTATTCCTGCAAAGACGCTAGTTTCTCTGCGGGTCGATGCTAATCAAGATGTTCTCGTCAAGGACACTGGTTTCCCTGAGTTGAGGTATTTTGCCGAAGACACTGGTTTCTTCGGGGTTGAAACGAATCGGAGTATTCCTGCGGAGACACTGGTTTCTCTGCGGGCCGACACGAATCAGGAAGCTCTCATCAAGGACGCTAGTTTCCCTGAATTGAGGTATTTGCCAAGGACACTGGTTTCCCTGGGGTTGAAACGAATCGATGTATTCCTGCAAAGACGCTAGTTTCTCTGCGGGTCGACACGAATCAAGGTGTTCTCATCAAGGACACTGGTTTCCCAGAGTTGAGGTATTTTGCCGAAGACACTGGTTTCTTCGGGGTTGAAACGAATCGGAGTATTCCTGCGGAGACACTGGTTTCTCTGCGGGCCGACACGAATCAGGAAGCTCTCATCAATGACGCTGGTTTCCCTGAATTGAGGTATTTGCCAAGGACACTGGTTTCCCTGGGGTTGAAACGAATCGATGTATTCCTGCAAAGACGCTAGTTTCTCTGCGGGTCGACGCGAATCGTGTTCTCGTCAAGGACACTGGTTTCCCTGAGTCGAAGTATTTTGCCGAAGACACTGGTTTCTTCGGGGTTGAAATGATCTCTTGTGGGTTTTATATGAGTTACCGTCAAAACCGTGAAGCTAGGAATCTGATCTTCGCTTCGTTTGCTGGCACTGCGTCTGCTGTATCGAGATGAATGTCCCGGTTGTCCCTAGGTTGTTGGTGAACCGTCGAGATTTGACTTCGCTTTCTAGCGGAGTCTGTTGGGGAGGTATGGTGCCCTCTTTGTTTGTGCCCTTAGATTGTATACAGGGATCGATGTGATCTCACCTGTAGGGCAAAAGTTTCATCATTTTTTTTGTTTTGTTTCCGCGATGCTCTATCATTTCAGCTTTTATATCGCGAAGTCGCGATTGCCCAATCATTTCGGCTATTTTTCGCGGTGCCCAATCATTTCGGCTGTTTATTTTATTTTTACTCGCTGCTTTTTATTGCAAGTTGCCTAATCATTTCGGCTATTTTGTGTGCATACATTTTTACTTGCTGCTTTTTATTGCAAGTTGCCCCATCATTTCGGCTGTTTCGTATGCATGTGCGGCCTACTGGCTTTTCGCCGCAAACATGAAATTAGACACCGATTTCGGCATCAGCACCGCTACAACTGGGATATTGCCAGGAGCGAATCATCATTTGCCTCTGTCGACGTCGAACAAAGGTGGCTTAGCGAACATGGTTAAGGTCCTGTCGACTAAGGCTTTTGACTTCATGAGCCGTAAGGGTCTCACAAAGGTATTTCTCCCTACAAGTCGTGAGGATCTTGTAGGTGTATTTTCTCCTTAGGAATCGTGAGGATTCCTAAGTGTATGTTCCTCTGTAAGTCGTAAGGATCTTACAAGAGGGTTTTCTCCTTGTAAGTCGAGAGGACTTACAAGGGTTGTTCACCATACGAACATATCCCCAGTCACGGATGGGACTTGGTTAGGGAAATGTTTATTCGCGCCCGTGGATTGTATACAAGGGTCAGTATTGAACCACTTGTAGGGCAATATCGAAGGTTGTGGGGGTTGCTTAAGCACAGGTTTAGGTCTCTGTAACTTAAGACTTTCAAATCTTATGAGCCATGAGGGTCCCATAAGAGAGTTCTCCTTACGAGTCATGAGGATCTCGCAAGTGTATTTTCTCCTTAGGAATCATGGGGATTCCTAAGTGTGTTGCTCCCTTGTGAGTCGTAAGGATCTCACGCGGGTGGTTTCTCCTTACAAGGTCAAGAGGACCTTGTAAGTGTCCTTTAACGAGGTTGCGCCCTTTCGGGTTTTCACAAACACTCGTCGGTAGTCCTGCCATTTTTACTCACGGAGCCCTTTCGGGTTTTCATCCGTGCCCATTTTGCTTATGGACGTACCGTCTTTTTTTATTCTTTTTATTCTTTTTTTTATGAGGTCGCGCCCTTTCGGGTTTTCACGAACACTCGCCGGTAGCCCTGCTGTTTTTACTCACGGAGCCCTTTCGGGTTTTCATCCGTGCCCATTTTGCTTATGGACATACCGTTTATTATATATATATATATTTTATATTTTTTTTATTCTTTGTATTTTTTTATATTCATCTCGTCAGCCTAAGGATGCTGCGGTAGTAGTTTAAGGACGTTTCGGTCCTCAGCTAGTTTTAGGACGTTTCGGTCCGTCGTTAGTTTAAGGACGTTTCGGTCCGTCGAGTAGAAGGCCGGCTACTACTTATAAAGTTTGGGCTTAGGAAGATAGCGAGCGGACATAGTCGTCGTCATCTATCATTGACCTAGGCGGTAACTCGCTAAGCGTAGTATTTCTTTAGGAAGCGACCGTTTATTGGCCTGAAAGGCCTTTCACCGTGCATATCCATGAGTAGATAGGCTCCAGCCTGGTAGACCTTGTCTATGATGTACGGGCCTTCATAGTTCGGCTCGAATTTTCCCCGCTTAGCGCGATTGGGGATCATAGGTCTTTTGACCACTAGCACGAGTTCACCTTGGCGGAATGTTCTCGGCCGGGTCAATCTTTCATATGAGCGCGTCATCTTTGCTTTATAAGCTTCTAGATTTTGTTGCGCTATGAGCCGGTTTTCATTAAGGGCATCAAGCTCCTCAAGACGAAGGTGTGCATTTTCTTCGTCCGTCAGCTCGTAGTGGACTGCCACTCGCAGAGAGGGTAACTCTATCTCAAGGGGGAGTACTGCTTTTGTACCGAATACCAATGCGTACGGCATTATGTTCGTGACCGTCATGAACGTAGTTCGATACGCCCAGAGAGCCTCTTGCAGTCTCTCATGCCAGTCCTTCTTATTTCAGGACACCGTCTTCTTCACGATCTTCGTCAAGGTCTTGTTGAAAGCCTCAACTAGACCGTTAGCTCGGGGATTATAAACCGAGGAATATCTCCAGTCTATGTTATGCTGTTGCGCGAAGCGACTGATCTTGTGGCTTCTGTAGGCTGGCCCGTTATCGGAGATGATCCGTCTCGGCGTTCCAAACCGATAAATGACGTGCGTCTTGAAGAAATAGAGGATATTCTCCGTCTTCACTTCCCTCAACGGTACTGCTTCTGCCCATTTGGAGAAGTAATCAGTCGTCGCCAGGATGAAACGATGTCCCCTGGACGTTGCTGGTTCAATGGGGCCGACTATGTCAGTTCCCCACATTTCGAACGGCCAGCTAGCCATCGTTGGATGTAGCGGATTTGGATGCTGATGGATGAAGTCCCCATGGATTTGGCATGAGTGGCATTGCTTCGCATACTCGAGGCAGTCCTGAATCATCGTGGGCCAGTAGTAGCCCATCCGTTTGATCTTCAACTTCATCTTCGGGCCCGCTTGGTGAGAACCACAGAGTCTGTCATGAACTTCTTGAACGACTCTTTTCGCTTCATCAGGTCCCAGACATCTCAACCACAGAGAATCAAACGACCTCTTGTACAGAGTATCGTTGACGAAGGCGAAAGACAGAGCTCGTTTCATAAGCTGATGTCTTGAGGACGCATCTTCGGGCGTTCGACGGTATTTGAAGTAGTCTATAAAGACTTCTCTCCAATCCTCAGCCTTTCCCCGGTCTTTTACTTGCAGGGTCGTCTGCTCAGTCGCTCCCTTTTCTTCGGATGATTCCAGAGATATTTCTGCTGGGGCAAGCACTCGACGGCTTTGTACCACAATTCTGACGTCATCGAGATTCTCGTCGGCCAGTTCTTTAGCGAGCTTGGCTAATGCGTCCGCTTTGCTGTTTTCCGCATGCAGTATGTTTTCTAAAGTGTAGGAGGGAATTTGAGTCAACAGCTGTTGCACCTTTTCGCCGTACTTCATCAACTCTGGTTTGCACGTTTGGTAGTCGCCGTTTACTTGACTAACGACCAGTTGGGAATCTTCGTATATGAGGAGGTTTTCAATTCCCATGTCGATGGCGATCTCGAGGCCTGCTATCAAAGCTTCGTATTCGGCCTCATTGTTCGTCCTCGGCTCTGTTAAGGAGAAGGCGAAGCGCATAATCCCTCCTTGTGGAGTTACGAAGATGAGGCCTACTCCCGACTTGATTATGGGCGTACTTTGTTTGCACTTCTTCATGGAAGATGCTCCATCAAAATAAAGCTCCCATCGGGTATTACCACCGTCGATCACGTCAAACGCATGTTCGTCTGGTAGATCGCAATTCAGAGGGGAATCGGCAGGTATCGGATGCTCAGCGAGGAAGTTGGCGATGGCCTGGCCTTTCACTGCCTTAAGAGACTGATAGGTTATCGAGAACTCCATCAAGAGCAGGGCCCATTTAGCGAGCCGACCTGTCAATATGGCCTTTGACATTAAATATTTAAGGGGGTCCACCCTCGAAATGAGACGGACTTCATGCGCCAACGCGTAGTGCCTGAGCTTTGTTATCGCAAAGATTAACTCCAGGCAATGTTTTTCAATGGGGGAATAATTACTTTCTGCCCCCAGTAGAACCCAACTTAAATAGTAGAGGGCTCTTTCTTTCCCTTGATCGTTCTCTTGCGCCCATAAAGTGCCTAAGGAACCTTCGAGGGCGGTTGTATAGAGAATGAGGGGTTTTCCCTTGACTGGAGCAGCCAGCACTGGCGGATTCTGCAGATACTGCTTGATTTCGTCCAGCGCGTCTTGGCATTTGCGATCCCAAACGAAAGGGGTTCCCTTCTTCATTAGGTGGCTATAAGGACGGAACTTTCCTGAAAGATTGGCTATAAATCGCCGTATGTACTCGAGCTTCCCCTGGAGAGACCACAGCTGTTTAAGAGTCCTTGGCGGGGGCATTTCCATGATCTCCTTAATCTTTGATGGATCTATCTCAATACCTCGGTGTCGGACGATGAATCCCAGGAATTTGCCCGAGGAAACTCTAAATGCACACTTGAGAGGGTTCATCTTTAAGTTGTATTGTCGAAGGCGTTGAAATACGGTCTTTAGATGCTCGAGATGTTCCTCGTACGATTTGCTTTTAACCATGAGGTCGTCGATATAACATTCGACGATTTCATGTATAAGGTCATCGAAGATCTTCGTCATGGCCCTCTGATAGGTGGCACCGGCGTTCTTTAGACCGAAGGGCATCACCTTGTAGCAGAATATTCCCAGAGGGGTCTGGAAAGCGGTGTGCTTCTGGTCTTCAGGATGCATCTTTATCTGATTGTATCCTGATGAGCCGTCCATGAAAGAGAAAACCTCATGAGTGGACGTATTGTTTATCATCAGCTCGGTGACTGGCACTGGGAAATCGTCCTTCGGGCAGGCTTTATTAAGATCCCGGAAGTCCACGCATATGCGCACTGTCCCATTTTTCTTCATCACCGGGACGATGTTGGCGATCCATTCAGGATATTGAACCTCCTGGATGAAACCAGAGTCAACTAGCTTCTTGACCTCGGCATTGATACTCATCTCAAGCTCGAGCCGCATTCTTCTTGGCGCTTGTTTGACCGGCTTGACATTCGGGGATATCGCCAATTTATGTACAGCAATTTCTGGATCTAGTCCTGGCATTTTAGAATAGTTCCATGCGTAGCAATCTCTATGCTGCATAAGCACGTCTTTTAACGCGGCCACCCTTTCTTTAGATAGTAGCTCGCTGACAAATGTCGGTCGCGGGTCGTTCGCCATCCCCAACTCAATTTTCCTGAGGTTATCTGCAGTGGTATGTATTCCATCTTCCAGCTCTTTCGGTGCTGGTGGAAATTCTGAGATCACCTCATCGTTGCTATTTCCGAAGCACCAGGGAAGGTCATCCATGTTCTCGGGCTCTTCCTTTGATATCGTTATCATGTGACAAGTACGAATTCGCTTCCAAGACCAATGTGGAGCTGGTTCTGCCCTCATGGCTTTGGGTTCGTGCTTCTGTGGCGGCGTTACCCTCCAGTTGTCAGACAGAGCGAACTTGCCGAGCTGATGCTGATCTTCGACCCGATTCTTAAAGGTGAAGCAGTCTTCGAGAGGGTGCCCTATTACTCGGTGATAGGAGCAATAGTTTGGGTGTGAGACTTCGCCTGCTTGTTCGGGATGTTTAGACTCCAGCAGTGTAAGCATCTGATGTTTTAGAGCGCGGTCAAGTATCTTCTTTGTATTGTCTCGAGGAAAAGAGTATGCTCGACCCATTTTCCTCATGAGGGATAGATCGAATCCGATCGATTCCCGCTTGCGTGGCTTCTTAGTCCCGCTTGTTGCTGTCGAGCACCTCTTTCGTTTCTTGACTTGTTTCTGCCTCTACGTTGAGCCTTTTTTACCACAGGTTGACAGGGAGCGGCACTTTCATCTTTCGCGGCCTGTTGTAGGAGGCGTTGCGTTTTGGTTTTCTCATAGATGGCTATTTCGCGGTTGTGGTCGTCTCGGACTTTCTGACCGGCTTCCCTTATAAGCCTGTTCATTTGTTCTTCAAACGACGGACTGGGCACTTTTGCATCAGGAACTTTTACTGGTTCAAGATTAGCGTCCTCCCATTGAGCATCCGCTTCTTCATTGAAGTCATGCACGACGTAGCAATCACGGAGTAGCTCTCGTTTCTTAGACCGAATGTAACCAAGCCCGATTGTTTCCATTCTCCCATTAGGCAATTTTTGCTGAGTCCCGGGAACGTTCCAGACCCTGTTATAGAACTTGGCTTTTCGAGCGGTCTGTTTAAAGGGTATCCCCTGGCGCTTCAGCAGCCTCTTCAAGCCTTCTGTATAATATCTGGGCAGACGGATGGGCTGAAGCCTGTCAAGCGTAGGATCCGCACCGTGCCAGGTTTCTTTCTCCACTTTGGTTTCTTCAGAGCGGTAGAATAGAATTGCCTTTTCACCTTCTCGCCTAGGAGGGACATAGAACATCTGCAGCTCCTCTATACTATAGGTATCGAGCGCATCCAGTTCTTTATGATGTTTAAGTGGAACCATGGCGACTTGTAGACTTTGCTCTTCGTCAGCGGATGTTTGTATTGAAGGCCGAGCAGAGAATACAGCATGGACCTCATCTTCCGAGTCACTACCAAAGATCAACGTGGGAGCAGATGGTCCCGGCTTGTTGTATTAGGGCGGACCCGAATAAACTATCTCCTCTTCCTCCTCGGTATCACTGCTGAAGACAGGGATGGTGGCGTTAGCTTTGTTCTCTGGCTTGTGACACCTCTCCGTGTCTTCGAAATCCGGTAAAAAGTATTTGGCATCTTCATATTTGCGGACTTCGTTTACGGAGAACGGGTTCAGTTCTCCCGTCACGGTATACTCGAGACCATCCCTAAAATATTTCATACACTGGTGCTGTGTAGAAGGGATGATGTTGTATTCGTGTAACCATGGTCGGCCGAGCAGAGCATTGTAGCACGTCTTGGCGTCTATGACGTGGAATTTAATGTCCGTTACGAGTAGCCCAAAGCGTAACGTCAGTATCGCAGACCTAAGATTTCTCGATGATTGGGAGTCGAACCCGAAGATGGTGATCTTGTCCCGAGCAAGGTGCTGGACGCTCATGCAGATTTCCTTTAACACCCGCACATTGAGGAGATTAACGGAAGATCCGTTGTCGACTAGGATTTTGCCTATCTTTATATCGTGGCAGTATCCTGAGACATAGAGGGGGCGATTGTGTTCGCACGTCCCTAGGAGAAGGTCTTCATCGCCAAAAGTGACATCGGCCGTGTGCACTTCTTCCAACTCATCCTTCATCTTTTCTTCGGCGAGGAAAGCTTGGAATTGCTCCGGCTCCTATAGCGCCTTGATTAACGAATCTCTTGCCTCTTTTGATAGTAAAAGGGCGTCAAGAATGCTGAGCTGCGAGGGTAGCTTCCTCAGATGCGCTAGAACGTTGTAATCCACCTTATTTTTCTTCGGCGGGTCCTTAGCAGCTAGCTCTTCCATGACTTGGTCATCTAGGGAAATATCCTCAGAGACCTTCTTTTTCCCTTTATCTTTCTTGTTTGAGGGTCCAAGATTCTTTTCGGGTAGCGTCCGATTACGCAGCCGGATATTTTCACAGACCTTCGGCTCTTCTTCTTTTCCTGATGTGGATTCTTTAAAGAGGGGGCTAAGAGCCATTTCCTCATCAGAATCACTCCCGAATGTGAGAACTTGCCCGGCGTTAACCATGCGACAATTGCCGGTAGTTCTGTTAAGCTCCTCGGTCGTATTTTTCCGCTCCTGACGAGTTTTGCTCTTCTCCCGCTTAAAATGTTGTCGGTGAGAAACATATCTCTGCCACCATCTATTGAGAGCTTTGCACTCTTCGGTGGGGTGCGAAATCTTCCGATGATACAAGCAGTAGGAGGAGTGCATTTCCTCTTCACCAGTAATGCTTCCTTCAGAGGATGGTAGCTTCATGCCCATTGAATTTGTTTTTATCTGCGGTGGATGTACTTTGCTCCAGCGGGAGTATCCCAACTCTTTCGTTAAGTCGCTGGCATTTGGCCCTTTCAAATATGACCGCCTCGCGTTCTTGATCAATTTTGCTTTTCAACAGAGCTTCGTTGAGGAATGCGTCAATTGTTTCATCCGATGGCCCTGAAATTTCCGGTTTAGGGTCTGCCCCCAGCTTCTCAGCACAAGGAGTTTTCTCATCGTCAGTAAACGAATGGGAGATCATATGACAGCTTGCCACGTATTCCTCGGATTCATCCGATGAGCTGTCTTTCTCATCTTCCCCTTGAAAGACGTGGTTGAGAAACTCTTGGAGTGTGATGGGAGTCTGTGCTTTCTGGTTGTATTCCTCCAGCGCGTCAATTTGTTTTTGTAAGTCCGTGCGCTTGTCGCCAGGCTTCACGGGCTTCTTGGATTTCTTTTTCTTCTTCTTTGAAGATTTTGACGGCTGGTTGTGAGTGCTTGGGCCACCACCATCGGTCTTTGGAGTTGGACGCGGCTTCAACGTCCCTTCAATGATCTGAGATTCCAACGGGTTCTTCCACCTGATCGCTGGGTATGTTTGAAGATCGTTTAGCATCGTCTTTGTCTTGGCTGATAGCACAACCTCCTATGGAGCTTCTTCAACGAGGGAGCATGTTGCCCCCGGTGTATTCATCCTTTTAGGGGTGTAAGGCTGCGGCAGATTCACCTTCCATCTGTCGGACAACGCGAACTTGCCCTGTTGGTACTGGTCCTCAATCCAATTTTTGAAGATGTAGCAATCCTCGATATAAAAAGTTGAAATGATAGAGCATTGCGGAAAGAAGTAAAATAAAAATAAAAATGAAATTTATGCCCTACAGGTGATATTACATCAATCCCTGTATACAATCCTGGGGCGCAAACGAAGAGAGAGTCGCACTCCTCCTCTCCCAGGTTTCATCATCAGAAGAAGCCAAATCTCGATGAGTCACAGATAGCCTGGAAATCGTCTCAACATTTATCCCAGCAGACACAACATCAAACAAAGCGGAACAACGGCAACTCCCAGTTCCATGGCTCGGCGGTATATAGATGACCGAGAGTCAAATCCCAACTCCGTGAAATACGGATATAATCAGCAAAATTCCTGGTCACGTGGAACACGGATAACGTCACTTTTGACCCCATGGAAAACGTCCAGAGCGGATCCTGGTCCTCGCAGAGCACGGCAGTGAACCCGTGTGAAGCATCCAGAGCGGAGCCTAGTCCTCGCCGAACACGGCAGTGAACCCGTGGGAAGCATCTAGTGAAAATTCCTGGTTACGTGGAACACGGATAACGTCACTTCTGACCCCGTGGAAAGCATCCAGAGCGGAGCCTGGTCCTTGCCAAACACGGCAGTGAACCCGTGGGAAGCATCCAGAGCAAACATCGGACTGTGAGGTCCTTAAACTCACGGACTATGATGTCCTTAACCTCGACTGTGATGTCTTAAAACTAACAATCAACCATAATGATTTTAAACTGATTTTACCTCGGTTCAAGGGTACATCTCTTCACTCCTTTGATATTTGTCGTTGTAATTCCTCAACGTCTTCAAAGAGGTGACGGGTCCCAATAACCACACATTTCACGGACTGTGGAGTCCTTAAATCCACGGACTATGATGTCCTTAACCTCGACCGTGATGTCTTAAAACTAACATCGGACTGTAGAGTCCTTAAATCCATGGACTATGACGTCCTTAACCTCGACCGTGATGTCTTAAAACTAACATCGGACTGTGGGGTCCTTAAATCCACGGACTATGATGTCCTTAACCTTGACCGTGATGTCTTAAAACTAACATCGGACTGTGGGGTCCTTAAATCCACGGACTATGATGTCCTTAACCTCGACCGTGATGTCTTAAAACTAACACCAGACTGTGGAGTCCTTAAATCCACGGACTATGACGTCCTTAACCTCGACCGTGATGTCTTAAAATTAACATCGGACTGTGGGGTCCTTAAATCCACGGACTATGATGTCCTTAACCTCGACCATGATTTCTTAAAACTAACATTGGACTATGAGGTCCTTAAACTCATGGACTATGATGTCCTTAACCTCGACCGTGATGTTTTAAAACTAACATCGGACTGTGGGGTCCTTAAATCCACGGACTATGATGTCCTTAACCTCGACCGTGATGTCTTAAAACTAACATTGGACTGTGAGGTCCTTAAACTCATGGACTATGATGTCCTTAACCTCGACCGCGATGTCTTAAAACTAACATTGGACTGTGAGGTCCTTAAACTCATGGACTATGATGTCCTTAACCTCGACCGTGATGTCTTAAAACTAACAACGGACTGTGGAGTCGTTAAATCCACGGACTATGATGTCCTTAACCTCGACCGCGATGTCTTTAAACTACGGTATCCTGGAAAACGTCCAGAGCGAGGCCTGGTCCTCGCCAAACACGACAGTGAACCCATGGGAAGCATCCAGAGCAACCCCTGACTCCGTGAAATGCGGATAAGGGCAACTTCACCCATCACTTGCGGGTCCTCACGACTTGTAAGGGAGTAAATTCTCTTGTGAGATCCTTACGACTCTCAAGAGAAAACACACTTAGGAATCCTCACGATTCTTAAGGAGAAAATTACACCTACGGGATCCTCTCGACCTGTAGGGAGAAAATTCTTTATGAGACCTTCATGGCTCATGAAGTTGAAAAGTCTTGGGTGACATATCCTAACCCGGTTTTCTAAGCCATCGCTACTCTACAAAGAGCCTAAGACTGACAGCTGTACGCTATCTACAGACCGCACTTGCTAAAATCACATGACAAACAACACAGCAAGAAAGAAGAAAGCAGAGAAATGACACAAGACATTATGAAAAACGTGTATCTTTTATTCATGAATTCGATTGAGTACAAAATACATCGTGTTAAAGAATAAAAGAAACAAATACATTTTATTCACAATTACAAATGATACAAAATTTTCATGGAGAAGGAAGCATTTTCAACAAATCCGCAAGCTGCTCTCGCACTTCTTTCAGTGCCTTCTCACGATCAGCCGCTGCGGCTAGCTTCGCTTCGATTCGAGTCCTTTGCTGAACGCATGATGAAATCTTCTCATCAATTTCCCGTTGTGCAGCTTCACGACTCTGCATAACCCGCTCAATAGATTCAAGCTTCCGTCTCAATACCAACCCGTCTGAGATACATCGTTGAAGGTTTTCAAAAATGGTGTTCAGCTGGGCGGTATTAGCCGCAACCTCAGCGCGTAGTTGGGCAAATTCAGCAGCAGTCGCCTCACGTTCCTTTCGCTTAAGGTTTGCCTCTCGTTCGAAATGGCGAAGGAACGGAACACTTTGCTCAACCCATGCGGTCCGCTGGGAGTTCAAAGCCTGGGTCTTGGGGGCAGGACGCATAAGTTCAAGCTGATGCAGACAGGCCTCGATCTCCCTGCAGTGATTAACCCAAGACTCGACGACGCCTTCATTATGGAAATTTACAAGCGTCGCCAGCATCGGATTGACCTCGGCAGCGAAATCTGCGGCAGATGTAGGAGCTTCTGCGTCAAGCTCCTCGACGCATCCGCTCAGCATACTCAGACTCATCGTAGCACCCTTTGAGGATGGACGTTTGGAGAATGGGCCTACCGGCATCATAATGCGAGACTCGAAAGGGACCGGAGTCGAAGCGACAGCTGCAAAACAAATCACAATCAGATGACGGATCTAGAAATATAAGAGATTCATGAACAATGGAATTTACTATACCAGCTGCAGCAGGTGGCAAAGCTGGGAGGATCGGGGGCGCAACTGATCTCACATCTCCTCCTTCAATCTATAGCACTACAATCAGGGCAAAGAAGAATCAGAAATAAGTTCATTATCGGTAAAAGAAAGAGCATTAATTGAAATCTATTTCACCAGCGCCACTGGATGAAGCAAGCTCCGACGGGAAGGAGAAGTGTGGGTGTAACACCTGGTACAGATGGTCAAGAAGAACTCCTGCAAAAACGCGATGACTCGACGTTAGTATATGAATTATACGCCCGAGGGATAAGACTGATGAGTCACAAATCCATACCTTCCAGCATCTGCGATGGTGCGAGAGAAGGAAGAGAAGTTGTCATCGTCAGAGCGGTAACTGACGGCGCTCCCTCGGGTAACGCGGCATCAGCACTAGCCGCACCTGCGTTAGAAACAAGATAAATCCTGTCATGAAGGATTGCAGAATAAAAAAAGGGGGGACGGTAACCCAAAAAAAAATTACCTGACGCATCGCCAGCCGAAGCCGTGATAAGGGCGTCACTTGATGCAACGGTGGCGTCCCCCTCCTCCATTAGGGTGGCCTCGCCTCCCGTTGCCTCATCCCTTGACTCCACAGGAACCGTCGTCACGCTAGCAACTCCAGGAGACGACAAGGAACCGTAGGTAGGGAGAGCGATAATCGTAGCAGTGCCTGACTCTTGAGAAAGAGCGGCCGTCTCATGCTCAACAATCATGCCCGTTTCGCCCGTTACCACCTCGGGCTCAGCGGTCGCGGCCGTCTCGTCCACCGCTGCCATAGGCTCGTCCGTAGCAGCCATTTCATCCACTGCTGCCTCAGGCTCAGCCGTAGCAGCCGTCTCACCCGCCGCCCCCTCGGGCTCGACATCGGCAGCCTTCTCGGGCATAGCAGTTGTGACTGTCTCGTCAGCCACTATCTCGGGCCTGGCAGCTATGGTTACATCACCCGCCATCGCCTCGGGTTTAGCCGCTACCTCCTCTACCGTCCCCTCAGGCTCGACGGTTGCCGCCGCTCCTCCAATAAGACTCGGCCCTGCAGGACAAGATATATAAGAACCGATAGTTTAAAACTTTGATAATAAAGCCTCAAAAGCACATTACCTGAGACGGATTTACCGTTGGCTTCCCGAGATGCACGCACCGCCCGTCGATGAGCAATAGACAAGGAAACCGGGAGCTCCTCTGAAGGAGTAGCAGCGGGAGTAACGGCGCTTGAGCCCGCTCCCGCAGCCGGAGCAGCACTGCACTCCCTCGCTGCGGGCCTCAGGCGCTTCCTTTCCTCCCGGGCCGTCACGACAGACCTTTTGGAAGCCTCCTTCAGCAAGGCGTCGTCGTCCGCGTTCAGGGTTGCCTCCAGAGCCGTCAAGGCATCCATCATCGGCTTTTTAAGTAGGGCCTCTTGCGGTAATCCCGAAGAGGCCGGGACTTCGGTAGCTGACCTGGGGAGAATTCCCGCATCAGCTTGCGAGGTAGGTCTCGTGGTCCCTGCAATGAGATGAGCAAAGGTTTAGATTGGCCATAAAAAAGGAAAATGAAGACTTAATAAGCCGAGACGTACCAACGCCCAATAGAGCGCGATTCCTCTCTTCCTCCTCGAAAGTCCTGAGGGAAGCCGCCAGAACCTCCTCAGTAGTGAAGCCTGTTACAAAAAGAAGAATGTCAGTCAAGACATGACAATAAAATATAATGCAATGACAAGAGTATGACTAATATTTACTTGATTGCGCAAGCGCGGCTATTTTCGCTTGGTGGCTCGTAAGTTGCGTAGAAGCAGCAATAGCAGCGTCGAGGTCGGTGTCTTCTGGCGCTACGAAGAAACCCTCGTTGGTTCCATACTCATTTAGGCCTTCGGTAAGAGGGGCCTGAGGCTCTAAGCCAAGAACGGCATCAAGGGAAAGGACCGACTTCTTCTTCTTCTTCTGCGCGCGAACCACGGTTGCACCCAAGATCAACTTACGCTTCGTGGGCACCTTGGGACGGCGGGTCCCGATGTCCGAGCCCACGCTGGATTCAGGCGAAACCACATTTACCGTCTCCACGGGAGCTCGGGACGCTGAGGGCACGTCCACAGAATCACGAGGCAATCCACGCGGAGGGCTTAGCACCCGTGGGGGCTCAACTCCAGCATCTCTTCTTAGTGGAGGAAGGACAGGGGTCCTTCGCCTTAGGGGAACGTTTCTAAATGATGTTTTAGAAGAGAGCGTCTATAAGTACACAGCCAGAAGGCTTCATAGACAGTGGGAGCAGCGGAAACGTGTGCAAGATGTTTTATGTGATAAAGCAGGCATCGCGGAGTTGGAACGTCTGTTTTGATGTGGTAGTCAAAGAGTTTGACTTCATCAAAATGGTAGATGAACCTTGTATATACAAAAAGGTAGTAGGGAGTATGGTGATGATCCTCGTAGAGTACGTGGATGACATACTCTTGATAGGGAAGGAGTTTCCTATGCTACGCTCGGTCAATCTCCGCTTATCACAATGATTCTCCATATAGGATCAAAGTGATACCTCCTAAATCCTGGGTTTTTGGATCTATGAGATAAATCTAAATGGATGTTAGGATTCTCACTAGTTGTAGTGAGATGGTATCAATCGATCCTGGGAAGAATCACTGGAAAGGTTCCAGGGTGATAAGGACGACTGAATGTCAGTCGCAGGTATTGTCTTTACCCTCGGTGGAGGGACGGTATGTTGGAAGAGTTCCAAGCTAGATACCATGACTTACTAGACGATTAAAGGCAAGATACATCGTTACCAAGGATGCTACCAAAGAGACAGTCTGGATATATATAAGTTCATGAGATGAACTTCGTTCCTACCATTGTGTGACTATGGAATTGTGGCTTTTGCCTAGGAACCCCCGTCCCATAAGAAATCCAGATATAATTCTTAGACAGTATCACCTGATCATGGAGATGGTTGATCTCCAGAGAGATCGAGGTTAGGAGAGTAGACACAGAGGACGACAGCGCGGATCCACTCATAAAGGCCTTTTTCCCAGTAGAGACTTTTATGGGATGGTTGAGTATGAGATACTTCAACCGCAGCTAATTTTTGGGTATGCGATACCACAACAGATGACCCTAGTGCAAATGGGAGATTGTTAGTTATATGTATGCCCTAGAGGCCATTACTGTACATACGATGTATATTGTAATGGATGCTTGGACATATATAGGGAGGAATTTCTTGCTTGACATGATAGTGCGCTATCTGGTTGTACTTTATCTTAACATGTACTCTGATTGTCTCTATGTTACATGTTGATAAAGCCCTTAGGACATGTACTCGACTACTTGGACTATGATGAGATCATACTAGTGGGGCCACGATAGTCGACGAGTACATCCTATAACTGTTCCTAGTCGAGGGTGTATCGAGACAGGGCATCGATACACCAGAGTAGACTAGTGTATACGCATCTTGACCCATATGATGGGCGATGGATGATCCCATATCCATCGGTGTTTGACATCAAGGATGATGTACGGGTGCTCAGTAGAGACTGGGTACACTGGACGGACTCGCCGAGAACTCCCAGATGGTATTATACCTTACGTCAGATGGCAGTTCTCCGGTGACACTGGTACAGAGTAGTCGTTGACCCGAGATCGTCATAGTGTCTTGTGTGATTCCCACTGTGCTTTGATTTCCATCATACCACGTCCAAGAGGGCGTGCAAAAAGGTGGCTTTTGGGTACAGTCCCGAATCACATGGAAGCAATGAGCGATAGGAGGGGATTCGTCTCTCCCGGTATAGGGGGTTGATGTTGCGCTGTGTTCGATTGGCTATAACCGGAAATCCCTGGCCAGGGTTGCTGAGATTTACTGGTAAGTGTTATCAGTAGTTTCTCGAACTGTTATAGACCTCAAATCGACATGACTTATCGAGCTACTGGGGTCTGACGTTTACCATCCCTAGGCGAGATATGCGACATATCAGACGACGAGACCGGACTGTACGGGAGTGTTACTGTTTGGATTCACAGGAGAATGTACAGGCTTGCTTGTTGATCTTTTGAGCGCTCAATACCTGGGTGGCTGTTACGTTTAGCTGACCGCTTGCAGCTTGTGGGTGTTTGATATGATCATCACCTCCTGCTGGCGTATTGACGATTCTTTAGAGTCCTACACAGAGGTTTCTTGACTCAGGCAAAACGGAGTAGAGGCACGTATGTGATATGTGCGGGACCGAGGATAATGCGATATGAGATACCGTATTCTATTCTCGCGATATTTGATATCAGCCGGGGCATCGGATCAAGTGTTGATTCGATGAATCGGTACGGATAAATATTAGTCGGTTATATGCGATATAGCCGGATTGTCGGATCAAGTGTTGATTCGATAATTTAATGTATAATAATATATATGATATATTAAATTGCGTTAACTAATATTAGCTCACTAAAAGATTCTTTTTCTCACTCGGGTAATACATTGATATATATGCGATATATGTTAAATGTATTATTTTATTTTGTTACGATAAATATTATATGTGTGATATATAATATTGTAACATGATATGATAACTAATGCAACATGTTTAGTGGAGTTTAAACATGATTAGGGTTTGGATTAGGGTTAAGACTTCTAGTTGATTCTAGAAGGTTTCTTTTTGTCATGATAAAGATATTTGTCTTGATATTTTTGTGTGACTCACTCTTAACTCAACCCAAACCCTAGCCCTTGGTTAATTCTCTACAATGGTTATGTCAACCATGGTTGAATTATTTATCATATTAATCCTTTCATTATTCATCACAAAAAGAAAATGGATCACTATTCTTCTTCTTCCTTCTTCTTTCTTCATGGAAAAAGCTTACTAGCTTTTTCTCAAGTGATGAATAAATGTGAGAAAAAGATAAATAAAGAGAGCAAAAATCATACTTCATCATCCTCATCTTCCTTTACCCTTTAGATGAGAGTGTTCACTCACCTTTAGTGAGTGTTAGCTTGTGTTAATGCAACTTCAAGGTAGATCATCTTTGTATCGAAGATCGGAAGCAAGACTGCATCTTTCTCTTCGTGGAACCTCTCGAGAATCCGGAACCCGATGATCGCAGCGAAGGGACCACAACACGGAGCTTATGAAGTGAAGGACCGGATCTACAAAGGTTGTAATCCCTCTCACTTAGTGTTAAAGTGTTTAACTTGTTCGTTTTCGCCTAATCTCTAGTTTAAAGATCCGGCTTCGGGTTGTTCGGCACGGCTAATTTTTTAATCGGGCATGCTTGATGCCTTGTAGAACCTTGTGCGCGTGCCCAGCAACCCTACAGTGGTATTAGAGCCAAGCTAGAGCTTTAGGCGAAGTCTAGACGAAGTTTAAAGTCCGATCGAAACCCGAAACCCCGATGTTTACCCTTCTCAGTATATTTTTCAAAAATGTGGTTTTTTATTAATTAAAAATTCTCAGAAAAACAAGCAGGAAAAACTAAGAATTACTGTGAAGTAAGGACTTCTAATTCGCTAAAATGACCGCGTAACCGCGGCCAAACCAGGGGTTTTGCGGCGGTTCCGCGGCCAAAATTTCGAGTTAGTCCCTGGAATTTCTTGTATTTATTCTTAGGTCCTTTCTTGGCAATTTTTTCTTGGAATATTTTAATTCCACTCAAATGTTGAGTTTTCAAGGGTTGTATTGGGGACTCGATGTTTCGATCGAATAATTTAACTTCGTTTAGTTTTGTCCGGATAATTTTTAGAAACTGTTAAAAAGTTCGAACGGATATCAATAACTCACTTTTTCCCCTGTCGGAAATTTTTTCAAAAGTTGGATTTTTTCTCGAGTTTAAGAACGTTCTAAGTTGTGCAAGTAACGCGGTGGATCCTCTAGAAGACAACAAACCTTAACTCGATTATGTGACCGTCTTGAACTGCCTTTTGAGCCTTAGGGTTTGGGGCAGTACGGCGTGCCACATATGAGGCGTTGGCTTGACCCTTCTACGGCTGGACCTTTGGTACTGTGGCATGTGATGGATGTTTTTAAACTGATTTCAAGTGTTGAGATAAATTGGGGAAATCTTGGGTGTTTGATTATTCGATCGGAAAGTTTAACATTGTCTATTTATCTGGAATGTGATACAATATTTGGAATCCACAAGAAGTTATGAGATAACTAATTTGAATATTATAAACATAGCAGTTTAGTCTCAAATTGATCGGTTGCCACGGAATTTTGATGTGATCAAAAGTCCGTCGCAATCACGTAGCGTACGCGGATACTCGCCGGGTAAACTTAATAGACAGCCACGCCCCATAGCCCTGACCAAGTGACTGTAGGAGAACCCCGTCACCAAAAGCATCCGTTCGGGTGCTTGCGGCAGCGGTGTTCCGCCTTACTGCACTTCGTCGACGGCATCCGGGGGTGCGGCCGTCTACTTAAGTTTGCGACGAGCATTTAATCAGGATGTCGGGAATCTTATTGAATTGCCCGACTTGATATTGAAAAGAGTTTTCGATAATGAGACTAAAATGCGGAGTTTATAATTGTTAGGCATGAGATGTCTAGGGAATTCATTTGGTTAAGCATGCGATGTCTAAAGAGGTTGCGGATTCCAACTGTTGTAGTTTTACACTTTCTTTTCTGTGACCGTAAGCGTAGTATGTGGTGTATCGTCGGCTTCGTTGCTATACATCAACGAAAATCGGGATACGCATACTTTCTTACGTTGATGATATGAGATATTATGTGTTGCTGGGATATGTTATATTGGATCGTCGTGTTTGAATAGCCGGGGGGTTTTATGTGAGATGAGAGTTTTTATTTTTCATTCATGTAAAATTCATTTGTATGTAATATTCTTTTATTGGGGCACTTCCAGGTTGCGGAAGATGTCACCGTTGTATATTATTTACTTTTCCGCATTAGGTAGACCCAAGGCGGGGAGCACAAGTAACCGGTTCTAGGGTCCAGTGGGAGACCATCCCGAGGAGTCGAGACCGGGTCTCCTAACCCTAGAATTGGCAGTGTTACTTGTGTTAGTTATATGTATGCCCTAGAGGCCATTACTGTACATTGGATGTATATTGTAGTGGATGCTGGGACATATATAGGGAGGACTTTCTTGCTCAACATGATAGTATGCTATCTGGTTGCTCTTTACCTTAACGTGTACACTGATTGTCTCTCTGTTACATGTTGGTAAAGCCCTTAGGATGTGTACTTGACTACCTGGACTATGATGCGGATCATACTAGTGCGGACATGGTAGTCCATAAGTACATCCTTCAAGGTCCCTAGTCGCAGGGTGTATCGAGACGGGGCATCGATATACCAGAGTAGACTAGCGTATACCTTCTCGACCCATACAGATGGACGATGGATGATCCCATATCCATTGGTGTTTGACATCAGAGATGATATACGGGTGCTCAGTGGAGACTGGGTACACTGGACGGACTCGCCGAGAACTCCTAAATGGTATTATACCTTACGTCAGATGGCAGTTCTCTGGTGACACTGGTACAGAGTAGTCTGTTGACCCGAGATCGTCATAGAGTCTTGTGTGGTTCCCACTGTGCTTTGATTTCCATCTTACCACGTCCAAGAGGGCGTGCAAAACGGTGGTTTTTGGGTACAGTCCCGAGTCACATGGAGGCAATGAGCGATAGGAGGGGATTCGTCTCTCCCGGTATAGGGGGTTGATGTTGTGCTGTGTTCGATTGGCTATAACCGGAAATCCCTGGCCAGGGTTGCTGAGATTTACTGGTAAGTGTTACCAGTAGTTTCTCGAACTGTTATAGACCTCATATCGACACGACTTATCGAGCTATTGGGGTTTGACGTTTACCACCCCTAGACGAGATATGCGACATATTAGACGACGAGACCGGACTGTACGGTAGTGTTACTGGTTGGATTCACTGGAGTGTGAGCGGGCTTGCTTGTCGATCTTCTGATCGCTCAATACCCGGGTGGCCGTTACGTTTAGCAGACCGCTTGCGGCTTGTGGGTGTTTGATATGATCATCACCTGCTGCCGGCGTATTGACGAGTCTTTAGAGTCCTACACAGAGGTTTCCTGGCTCAAGCGAAACGAAATAGGAGCGCATATGAGATATGTGCGGGACCGAGAATAATGCGTGTATGTGATACCGTATTTCATTCTCGCGATGAATGTATCGAATGGTTGTATGTGATATAACCTAGTTATCGAATCAAGGATTGATTCGATAAGCCGATACATTGAATATTAGTCGGTTATATGCGATATGACCGGATCGTTAAATCAAGCGTTGATTTGATGATTTAATGCATAATTATATATTTGATATATTACTTTGCATTAACTAGTATTGGTCCACTTTGAATGGATTTTCTCACTCGGGTGTGCATATTGTATATGTGATATATTTTTGTGCACTTGATTGTATTATGTTTGATGATACATGATTGCTAGGGTTTGTGTAAAGAGTTAAACCATGGTTAAGTAAATGGTTAGGGTTTTTATTCATTTATTCATTCATTTATCTTTTAATTTGGATTAAAAGAAAAAGTGAAAAGAAAATAAAAAGGTTGCTTTCTTACATGAAGCTTCTTGAAGCTTCATGCAACTTTGACTCATGTAACCTTTTTGTCTTCTTCTTCAAAACCCTAACCATTCATCTAACTTGAGTTAACTCTCTACATCAAACCATGGTTCAAGTTATGATAAGAATAATTCTTTTTCAATTATTCTACAATACTTATCATAACATTTTCTTCTTCTTCTTCTTCATCTTCTACTTGAAGAAACCTTGACTTCATCAATGGTGGATTGATGAAATGAGTGAGAAATCCAATTCTAAAGTCTACCCACTTCCTATTTCTTCATCCTCTACCTCTTGCCAAGTAGTATAGGGTGTTTCCTTCACAAGTTTTCATGGCTTGGTGAAGGTGGAGCTTGATCTTGTGATGCCTCGACGTAGATCATCTTCGGCATCGTCGTCGATGACCTAGCCCGCTTTTTCTCCCATGAAGCCGACGCTAGAGCCCGAGTTTCCATTTGGACAACGAGGAGACTTCATTGCGGAGCTATGGAGGTGGAGGACCGGATCTACAAAGGTTGTATTTCCGTATACTCGTAGTTAAGTTGTTAACTAGTTTAGTTTTCGCCTAGACATCTAGCCAACGATCCGTAGTCTAGGGCTTCTCGGCACCGTAAAGTTAGAAATTGGCATGGTTGATGCCTTGTGTGACCTCATTAGCGTGCCTAGGAACCCTACAGTGGTATCAGAGCCTAGCTAGAGCCTTAGGCGATGCGTAGACGAAGTTTGAAACCCGATCGACCCGAAACCCTAACATGAAAGTGCTCTCTGGACTTTTTCTAAAAAATGGGTTTTTTCCAGATTAAAAATTCTTAAAAAATTCAGCAGGAAAAAATAAGAATTACGATGCAAAATTTTTGGAGTGAAGCTGCTACAGTGCGGCGAAACCGCGGCAGAAGCTTGGCTTCTGCGGCGGTTCCGCGGCCAATATATCTTATCACTGTTTAATTTTTGCACAGTAATTCATGTTTTCAGGTGTTGAGTTTTCTGGGAATTTTTAATATTTATTCAAGAGTTGAATTTTCTGTGGTTGTTTTGGGGATTCGATGAATCGATCGGATTATTTAACTTTGTCTATTTGGCTTTCCGGATAATGTTTGAATATGTTAAAAAGTTCGACCGGATATAAATACCTAATTTTTCCCCTGTCGGGAAATTTCCAAGTGTTGGATTTTTCCGTGGTTTAATGACGTTCTAAGTAGTGCAAGTAACGCGATGGACCCTCTAGAAGACAACAAACCTTAACTCGATTATGTGACCGTCTTGAACTGCCCTTTGAACCTTCGGGTTTGGGGCAGTACGGCGTGCCACATGTGAGGCGTTGGCTTGACCCTTCTACGGCTGGACCGTTGGTACTGAGGCACGAACTGAATGTTGTTAGGCTTATTTCATGTGTTGATCTATATCGGGAAAACTTGGGTGTTCGATTGTTCGATCGGAAAGTTTAACATTTTCTATTTATCCGGAATGGGATACAACAACTGGAATTCACAAGTAGTTATGAGATAACTGAATGAATGTTATAAACATAACAGTTTAGTCTCACATGATCGGTTGCCACGGAATTTTGATGTGATCAAAAGTCCGTCGCAATCACGTAGCGTACGCGGATACTCGCCGGGTAAACTTAATAGACAGCCTCACTCCATAGCCCCGACCAAGTGACTGTAGGAGAACCCCGTGGCCGAAAGCATCCGTTCGGGTGCTCGCGGTAGCGGTGTTCCGCCTTGTTGCACTTCGTCGACGGTATCGGGGGTGCGGCTGCCTACTAAAGTTTGCGACGAGCATTCGATCAGAATGTCGGGAATCCTGTTGAATTCGCCAACTTAATATTAAAAAGTGTTTTCGATTTTGAGACTAAAATGCGATGTCTAAGGAATTCATTTGATTAGGCATGCGATGTCTATGGAGGTTGCGGATTCCAACTGTTGTAGTTTTACACTTTCTTTTCTGTGACCGTAAGTGTAATATGTGATATCGCCGGTTTCGTTGCTATATGTCAACGACAATTGGGATGGACATATTTACTTACGTTGATGACATGTGATGTTATGTGTTGCTGGATATGTTATATTGGATCGTCGGGTTTGAATAGCCGGGAGGTTTTTATGTGAGATGAGTGTTTTTCATTTTCATTCATGTAAAAACTTGTATGTAATATTCTTTTATTGGGGCACTTCCAGGTTGCGGAAGATGTCACCCTTTGTATATTATTTACTTTTCCGCATTAGGATAGACCCAAGGAGGGGAGCACAAGTAACCGGGTTCTGGGGTCCAGTGGGAGACCAACTCGAGGAGTCGAGTCCGGGTCTCTTAACCCTAGAATTGGCAGGGTTGCTTGCCGCTCTCGTAGGGGTCTAGGGGTGTGGGATTGGCTATTCATCATGACCGTGGAATCCGTGTTTTATACTGGCTCGTATTGAAAACACGGACGTCCTAGTATATCCAATGTTTCATATGTTTCTTCTGCTGCGATATCTGTGATGTGATCATGTGATGTTCTGTGATAGATACAGTATATAGTATATATGATATATTATATAGGCGTTACTTATGTTTTACACCCGTGCTAGCCCTGCCCCGCTCTGCCGTTAGTTACCTAACCTAACGGTGCACGAGGGGACATCGAGGCGAATGCGGATGGCATAAGTGTACGTCGTATTTATCTGTGATGTTTAGGTAACTTAATTGATGGGACTTCATTAATGTGATTAATGAAATAAAAAGAAACCTAAGATGTTGTAGAATCGAATTTCAAAAATAAAACAGGTAGCTACAGTTCTTGCTTTGCACAGAGGTATATGTGATATATCCTGCACCTTATTCGATGAGGAAAGGACCGAGATCCCTTCACAGGGAATGACTCCTTTAGCAATAACTGGCAGATGCTACAACCCTCGGTTTGTCTTTTGATTCCTTTTAAGAGTTCTGCTTTGCACAGTGATATATATGATATATCCCGCACCTCATTCGACGAGGAAAGGACCGACGATCCCTTCACCGGGAGTGACTCCTTTAGCAAAACTAGAAAAGCTTCAAAAACACTCCATTTTAAAACCATTTGATTCTACAACGATATAAAGTTCATTACTCAAAAGGTTTTCTTAAAAAACCTGACGTAGCCCTCCGTCATTTCAGATAAGTCCTAGTTAGTATTCGTGCTGCGTTTGTTGACTCGGTCAAGACGTAGTGTGCGGTAGCTGATTAGTGCTTATCTGCAAAGCATATGATGCGATTGGATTAGGGTAGTCGTGCGGCCTTGTTGACTCAGTCAAGGGTCGTGCGGATGGGTTTAATTCAATCGAGAAATGACGGGTTGAACTTTACTTGTGGTCTATGATTTGTTGACTCAGTCAAGGTCATAGATCGCTTGGGGCAAAATATTATCGGGAATTTCAAGTGTTGAAATTTGCAATGAGATTGCATATCTTCTATGAGATAGTTGGATCCCGATACCCGCTGCGAGTAAGAGTTACTCCTGGGAGAGTTTTATACATTACAATTAGCCGATCAAGTAGGTGTCTAGAAAGGTGTCAACGGGGTTACGCCTCTGGGAAAACGAGGTTTACTGTAATTAGGTTCGTGCGAAAGCACGGGGGACCTCCCTCAAAGTACCGACACTGGCCTGGCTGAAAGATTGGCGAACTTGTAGTGTGTAATTAATCCCGGCTAGTCTTTCCTTTTAGGGTTTGAAGGAAGAATTGATAAAAAGCAGTGGGAGCCATCCTGATTAGATAAAATAATAACCAATCTGATCTTGCAAGAGCGCACGCTGAGTGTTTTCTTCTCTCTCTCTCCAGGTAGCGACTATATCACGCCTTAATCAAGATAATAATACGGATTATTGACCGAACCCGCTTGTTATACTGAGCTGGGGAACGTTGGTCCCGCTCCAACTTATAATTGTTATAAGACAGAGCAGGAAATTGGGGATTTCCAGAATTCCCGTGCCGCCCAAACGAAGAGAGTGCATGCTGATGCATCATCTTCGGGTGTGTTCGTTACAAAGGACTGTTTCTCTGTATCCTCTACGTCCTGGGTATGTGATACCAGATCAGGATCCCAGATATGTAATCTGTTACATAGGGCTACAGATAGGTAGAGAACTGAGAACGGGTGATAAGTTTCATGAGGCAGAAAACGGGGCAAGTGTTGCAACCAAGTCTGTTGGTCACTGTCACCCTGTATTCCAAGTACATTGATTCTGAACGAATGTTATTAGATACCGAACCTGATATACAAAATCATATCTATCTCTTTATTAGTAAAGAAATGATAAAATTTTGTATAGTTGGATAATGTTTTGAACATTTCCTATATCAAAAGTTGATCGGTTCAGGCACGTTATCTAAAAGCATTAATGTTCTAAATCAAACTACAGTTCTTAGTATACGGAACACACACAAGAGGAAGAGTTCAGAAATGAACGAATCCTTCTTGAGGCATTGTAGACTAGGTCATATCAATGCGACCCGACTAGCTGAAGTTACATGTAGATGCATATTTAAATTAGTTTGAATTTACATCTTATGAAACTTGCCAGTCATGTCACAGAGATAAGATGACCACGGCTCTGTTTATTGGAAACAGAGAGAGAGTTGGTAAACTCTTGGGATGATACATGTTGATGTATGTAAGGTCCCCTGTCTACATATGCCAGGACCGGTTCTTTATACTTTATTACATTCTCTGATGATCTTTCGAGATTCAGACCTATGTTCCTGTTGAAACACAAGTCCGAACCTTTTGAGAAACTCACAGAATATAAGTTAGAAGTAGAGAACCAAAATACGGGTATAAGTATTATGTCCTTTGATGCGATCAGGGAGGAGAATACTTGAGCACATAATTCCTGGACTATTCTAAAGGAGAATGGGATTCTCTCTCAGCATTACTCCTCCGTATACACCATAGCACGATGGTATATCGGGGCGGAGCAATAGCATCCTATGTGATATGGTGTGCTCTATGATGAGTACTACTGAGTTACCTATTTCCTTTTTGGGAGTTATGCACTTGAGAAGCTGCATACCTATTGAATAGGGTTCGAATCAAATCAGTTGCCTACCACTTCATATGTGATATGATAAGGGAAGAGCCCATATATTAAGTTAGTTAAGATTTGGGGTTGTCCGGGCTATGTCTAAAAGCAAAATCCGGACAAGCTCGAGGCAAGGTCTGTAATGAAGAACTGGAAATGTTCCAGCTATACAAATTGCAGCTGATGATTTGATAGAACCAAAGGATTCAGTAGATACCAACGAACCTCAGCCTCTCCGCCGATCTAGTAGGGTTTCTCACCCACCTGAGAGATACTTCTGTTTCTCTATGACAGTGGGAGCGAGGATTGCATCATGAGATGATGACCCAACTAGTTTCGAGCTGGCCATCAGGAGTGGGACTCTGTAAGAATGGCTGGATGCTAAGAGATCTGAGATGGAATCCTTATACACCAACAAAGTATGGACTTTGGTTGCTATATCTGAAGGGTTAAATCCCCATCAGGAGCAAGTATATCTTGAGAAGATTACTTGGTGTAGATGGAAAAGTTGAGACTTTCAAAGCTAGACTAGTTAAAGGTTTTCGTCATCGACCAGGAGTGGATAATGATGAAACCTTTTCAAGTAGCTATGCTTAAGTCCATCCAGATCCTACTTGCCACGGCTACATACCATGACTACGATATCTGGCGGTTGGGTGTCATGACTGCTTTTCTAAAATGATGTTTTAGAAGAGAGCGTCTGTAAGTACACAGCCAGAGGGCCTCATAGACAGTGGGAGCAGCGGAAACGTGTGCAAGATGCTTTATAAGATAAAGAAGGCATCGCGGAATTGGAACATCTGTTTTGATGATTTAGTCAAAGAGTTTGACATCATCAAAATGGTAGATGAACCTTGTATAAACAAAAAGGTAGTAGGGAGTATGGTGACGATCCTCGTAGAGTACGTGGATGACATACTCTTGATAGGGAAGGAGTTTCTTATGCTACGCTCAGTCAATCTCCGCTTATCACAATGATTCTCCATATAGGATCAAATTGATACCTCCTAAATCCTGCGTTTTGAATCTATGAGATAGATCTAATATGGATGTTATGATTCTCACTAGTTGTAGTGAGATGGTATCAATCAATCCTGGGGAGAATCACTGGAAGGGTTCCAGAGTGATAAGGACGACTGAAAGTCAGTCGCAGGCATTGTCTTTACCCTCAGTAAAGGGACGGTATGTTGGAAGAGTTCCAAGCTAGATACCGTGGCATACTAGACAATTAAGGCTGGATACATCGCTACTTAAGATGCTACCAAAGAGGCAGTCTGGATGTATATTTGTTCATGAGATGAACTTAGTTCCTCCCATTGTGTGACAATGGAGTTGTGGCTTATGCCAAGGAACGTCCGTCCCATCAGTGATCCAGACATATTCTAAGGCAGTGTCACCTGATCATGGAGATAGTTGATCTCCAGGGTGATCGAGGTTAGGAGAGTAGACTCAGAGGATAACACAGCGGATCCACTCACGAAGGCCTTTTCCCAGAGAGAGACTTTTATGGGATGGTTGAGTATGAGATACTACAACCACTGCTATCAGATGGCCCTAGTGCAAGTGGGAGATTGTTAGTTATATGTATGCCCTAGAGGCCATTACTGTACATTGGATGTATATTGTAGTGGATGCTGGGCCATATATAGGGAGGACTTTCTTGCTCAACATGATAGTATGCTATCTGGTTGCTCTTTACCTTAACGTGTACACTGATTGTCTCTCTGTTACATGTTGGTAAAGCCCTTAGGATGTGTACTTGACTACCTGGACTATGATGCGGATCATACTAGTGGGGACATGGTAGTCCATAAGTACATCCTTCAAGGTCCCTAGTCGCAGGGTGTATCGAGACGGGGCATCGATATACCAGAGTAGACTAGCGTATACCTTCTCGACCCATACAGATGGGCGATGGATGATCCCATATCCATTGGTGTTTGACATCAGAGATGATATACGGGTGCTCAGTGGAGACTGGGTACACTGGACGGACTCGCCGAGAACTCCCAGATGGTATTATACCTTACGTCAGATGGCAGTTCTCTGGTGACACTGGTACAGAGTAGTCTGTTGACCCGAGATCGTCATAGAGTCTTGTGTGGTTCCTACTGTGCTTTGATTTCCATCTTACCACGTCCAAGAGGGCGTGCAAAACGGTGGTTTTTGGGTACAGTCCCGAGTCACATGGAGGCAATGAGCGATAGGAGGGGATTCGTCTCTCCCGGTATAGGGGGTTGATGTTGCGCTGTGTTCGATTGGCTATAACCGGAAATCCCTGGCCAGGGTTGCTGAGATTTACTGGTAAGTGTTACCAGTAGTTTCTCGAACTGTTATAGACCTCATATCGACACGACTTATCGAGCTATTGGGGTCTGACGTTTACCACCCTAGGCGAGATATGCGACATATTAGACGACGAGACCGGACTGTACGGTAGTGTTACTGGTTGGATTCACTGGAGTGTGAGCGGGCTTGCTCGTCGATCTTCTGATCGCTCAATACCCGGGTGGCCGTTACGTTTAGCAGACCTCTTGCGGCTTGTGGGTGTTTGATATGATCATCACCTGCTGCCGGCGTATTGACGAGTCTTTAGAGTCCTACACAGAGGTTTCCTGGCTCAAGCGAAACGAAATAGGAGCGCATATGAGATATGTGCGGGACCGAGAATAATGCGTGTATGTGATACCGTATTTCATTCTCGCGATGAATGTATCGAATGGTTGTATGCGATATAACCTAGTTATCGAATCAAGGATTGATTCGATAAGCCGATACATTGAATATTAGTCGGTTATATGCGATATGACCGGATCGTTAAATCAAGCGTTGATTTGATGATTTAATGCATAATTATATATTTGATATATTACTTTGCATTAACTTGTATTGGTTCACTTTGAATGGATTTTCTCACTCGGGTGTGCACATTGTATATGTGATATATTTTTGTGCACTTGATTGTATTATGTTTGATGATACATGATTGCTAGGGTTTGTGTAAAGAGTTAAACCATGGTTAAGTAAATGGTTAGGGTTTTTATTCATTTATTCATTCATTTATCTTTTAATTTGGATTAAAAGAAAAAGTGAAAAGAAAATAAAAAGGTTGCTTTCTTACATGAAGCTTCTTGAAGCTTCATGCAACTTTGACTCATGTAACCTTTTTGTCTTCTTCTTCAAAACCCTAACCATTCATCTAACTTGAGTTAACTCTCTACATCAAACCATGGTTCAAGTTATGATAAGAATAATTCTTTTTCAATTATTCTACAATACTTATCATAACATTTTCTTCTTCTTCTTCTTCATCTTCTACTTGAAGAAACCTTGACTTCATCAATGGTGGATTGATGAAATGAGTGAGAAATCCAATTCTAAAGTCTACCCACTTCCTATTTCTTCATCCTCTACCTCTTGCCAAGTAGTATAGGGTGTTTCCTTCACAAGTTTTCATGGCTTGGTGAAGGTGGAGCTTGATCTTGTGATGCCTCGACGTAGATCATCTTCGGCATCGTCGTCGATGACCTAGCCCGCTTTTTCTCCCATGAAGCCGACGCTAGAGCCCGAGTTTCCATTTGGACAGCGAGGAGACTTCATTGCGGAGCTATGGAGGTGGAGGACCGGATCTACAAAGGTTGTATTTCCGTATACTCGTAGTTAAGTTGTTAACTAGTTTAGTTTTCGCCTAGACATCTTGCCAACGATCCGTAGTCTAGGGTTTCTCGGCACCGTAAAGTTTGAAATTGGCATGGTTGATGCCTTGTGTGACCTCATTAGCATGCCTAGGAACCTTACAACTTGCCGCTCTCGTAGGGGTCTAGGAATATGGGTTTGGCTATTCATCACGACCGTGGAATCCGTGTTTTATACAGGCTCGTATTGAAAACACGGACATCCTAGTATATCCAATATTTCATATATATTTCTTCTGCTGCAATGTTCTGTGATGAGATCATATTACTGCCTGAGACGAATGTTTATATTATATATATGAGATATATGTTATATTGCAGATTTCGTTTTCAAATGTGATGCTTGCGAAGCATAATAAAATGGGACTTCATTAATGAGATTAATGAAACTAAAAGAAACCTAAGATGTTGTAGAAACTTGTTTAAAAACTGGTAGCTCTAGTTCTTGCTTTGCATAGCAGTGTTCCTTGTAGAACATCCAGCACCTTATTCGATAAGAAAAGAGCCGAGATCCCTTCACCGGGAGTGACCTCTTTAGTGAAACTAGCAGGTGCTACAAACTCGGTTTGTCTTTTGATTGCTTCTATAGTTCTTGCTTTGCATAGTGGTATACATGATATATCCTGCACCTTATTCGATGAGGAAAGGGCCGACGATCCCTTCACCGGGAGTGACTCCTTTAGCAAAACTAGAAAAGCCTAAAAAACACTCCATTTAAAATCACTCGATTCTACAACGATATCAAGTTCATTACGCAAAGGGTTTTCATAAAAACCTATCGTAGCCCTCCGTCATTTCAGATAAGTCCTACTTAGTATTCGTGCTACGTTTGTTGGCCTGCGTCAAGGCGTAGTGTGCGGTAGCTAACTAGTATTTATCTGTTTGTGCATATGATGCAGATTGGATTAGGGTAGTCGTGCGACTTTGTTGGCCTGCGTCAAGGGTCGTGCGGGTGGGTTTAATTCAATCAAGAAATGACGGGTTGAACTTGACTAGCGCACTGTGGTTTGTTGGCCTGCGTCAAAGTCATGGGACGCTAGGGGTAAAATATTATTGGGAATTTCAAGTGTTGAAATTTGCAATGAGATTGCATACCTTCTATGAGATAGTTGGATCCCGATACCCGCTGCGAGTAAGAGTTACTCATGGGAGAGTTTTACACATTACAATTAGCCGATCAAGTAGGTGTCTAAAAAGGTGTTAACGGGGTTACACCTCTGGGAAAATGAGGTTTACTTTAATTAGGTTCGTGCGAAAGCTCGGGGGACCTCCCTCAAAGTACCGACACTGGCCTGGCTGAAAGATTGGCGAACTTGTAGCGTGTAATTAATCCCGGCTAGTCTTTCCTTTTAGGGTTTGAAGGAAGATTTGATTAAAATAGTGGGAGACATCCTGATTAGATATATTAGATAACCAATCTAATCTTACAAGAGCATACGCTGAGTGTTTTCTTCTCTCTCTCTTCAGGTAGCGACTATATCACGCCTTAATCAAGATAATAAAACGGATATATTGACCGAACCCGCTTGTTATACTGAGCTGGGGAACGTTGGTCCCTCTCTAACTTATAATTGTTATAAGACAGAGCAGGAAATTGGGGAATACCAGATTTCCCGTGCCGCCCAAACGAAGAAAGTGCATGTTGATGCATCATCTTCGGGTGTGATCATTACAGAGAACTGTTTCTCAGTATCCTTTACGTCCTGGGTATGTGATATCGGATCAGGATCCCGTATATGTAATCTGTTACATGGGCTTCAGATAGGTAGAGAACTGAGAACGGGTGATAAGTTTCATGAGACAGAAAACGGTGCAAGTGTTGCAGCCAAGTCTGTTGGTCACTGTCACCTTGTATTACTAGAATATATTGATTTTGAACGAATGTTATTAGATACCGAACCTGATATACAACATCATATCATTCTCTTTATTAGTAAAGAAAGGATATAATTTTGTATTGTTGGATAATGTTTTGAACATTTCCTATATCAAGAGTTGATCGGTTCAGGCACGTTATCTAAAAGCATTGACGTTCTAAATCAAACTACAGTTCTTAGTATACAGAATACACACGAGAGGAAGAGTTCAGAAATGAACGAATCCTTCTTGAGGCATTGTAGACTAGGTCATATCAATGCGACCCGACTAGCTAAGTTACATATAGATGCATATTTAAATTAGTTTGAATTTACATCTTGTGAAACTTGCCGGTCATGTCACAAAGATACGATGACCATAGCTCTGTTTGTTGGAAACAGAGAAAGAGTTAGTTAACTCTTGGGATTGATACATGTTGATGTATCAAAGTCCCCTGTCTATACATGCCAAGACCGGTTCTTTGTACTTCATTACATTCTCTGATGATCTCTCAAGATTCAGACATATGTTCATGTTGAAACACAAGTCCGAAACTTTTGAGATATTCACAGAATATGAATTAGAAGTAGGGAACCAAAAACGGGCATAAGTATTATGTCCTTTGATGTGATCAAGGAGGAGAATACTTGAGCACGGAGATTCCTGGACTATTCTAAAGGAGAATGAGATTCTCTCTCAGCATTACTCCTTCGTATACACTATAGCACGATGGTATATCGGGGTGGAGCAATAGCACCCTATGTGATATGGTGTGCTCTATGATGAGTACTACTGAGTTTCCTATTTCCTTTTGGGAGTTATGCACTTGAGAAGCTGCATACCTATTGAATAGGGTTCGAATCAAATCAGTTGCCTACCACTTCATATGTGATATGGAAAGGGAAGAGCCCATATCTTAAGTTGGTTAAGATTTGGGGTTGTCCGGCCTATGTCTAAAAGCAAAATCCGGACAAGCTCGAGGCAAGCTCTGTTATGTAGAACTGGAATGGTTCCAGCTAAACAAACTGCAGCTGATGATTTGGTAGAACCAAAAGATTCAATAGTTTCCAACGAACCTCAGCCTCTCCGCCGATCTAGTGGGGATCCTCACCCACCTGAGAGATACTTCGGTTTCTCTATGACAGTGGGAGCGAGGATTGCATCATGAGATGATGACCCAACTAGTTTCGAGCTGGCCATCAGGAGTGAGACTCTGTAAGAATGGCTGGATGCTTATCGATCTGAGATGGAATTCTTATACACCAACAAAGTATGGACTTTGGTTGCTTTATCTGAAGGGTTAAATCCCCATCAGGAGCAAGTATATCTTGAGAAGATTACTTGGTGTACATGGAAAAGTTGAGACTTTCAAAGCTGTGCTTAAGTCCATCCAGATCCTACTTGCCACGGCTACATACCATGACTATGATATCTGGTGGTTGTGTGTCATGACAGCTTTTCTAAATGATGTTTTAGAAAAGAGCGTCTATAAGTACACAGCCAGAGGGCTTCGTAGACAGTGGGAGCAGCGAAAACGTATGCAAGATGTTTTATATGATAAAGCAGGCATCGCGGAGTTGGAACGTCTGTTTTGATGTGATAGTCAAATAGTTTGACTTCATCAAAATGGTAGATGAACCTTGTATATACAAAAAGGTAATA
>JASDDO010000225.1:46273-84546 GCA_030015575.1 Agapanthus africanus | reverse complement strand
TAGCAGACATGAATCAAAAGCACCTATTTATATGTAATGTGATTAAGAATGGGCGATATAATAATGCAAAATTCTGATATAAACAATAACCTTGAAAGAAAAATTTGGGTTAAGACAGATTCAAAATATATAAAATTGGAAGATTCAAGGAATATGTAAATAATGTTTTTAGTTGCTGATTCTTGTTTTATATTGCTTAGGAATTCATGCAGAATTAACCCGCATGTCCATGCAGAACTGACCTGCATGTCCATACAGAGATGGACCTGCATGGGCTGCCAACAAAACCTGTCACGTCCCACTTCCCGTTGTACGGCAAGAGCATGCGACGAGGCCGCTACGTATTTACTCAAAAGTAAATACGCTAAGCATAACTAAGCAATATGAAGTAAAGTGCACAAGAGTCAGGAATGTAAACGAACAGCAACTTTATTTATTAAACATTCTTTTACAAATACAACTAAAATGTAAATACATGAGTAGAAAGCAATGCCTAAACAATGGCATAACTGAAATGAAAATGTACAAGTGCCTACAGCTCTGGTTCAAACGCTAACTGCTCCAAATCTTCAGTACTGGGCTCGATCTCTGATGAGTCCGAAACACCTGACACATTCCAAAGAAAGAAGAAAAGGAATGTCGTCGATGAACAATCTCTCGGTAAGTCCCAAAGGTGAGTAGAGATAGAGTAGACAGAAAAAGAATATAACTTATAATGTTTGATTATATTGTTAACGCTGTTGTTTGTAGCTTGGTACAGAAAATGCCAGTATATATGAAAGGAATCCCATTATTTCGGAGACTAAGGTATATGGAGCACAAGGAACCGTTCAGCCACGGTACTACGACAATGGATATTCAGGTTAGGTGTATTATGGTTACAGTCTTGTGCCACTTCTAACACCTTCTGTACCAATCTACCCCTTATAAACCCCGCAATGTCTTTTGTATTGACTGTATTGTTTTGTTATATAGATGGATGACTTGCCAAAACCATGATATCAGTAAATTGAATGGATATAAATGGAGAGTCATATAGACGGAGTATATCCATGGTTCGGTTTAGTCAATATAGATTGATATAGATTGAATAGACGGATTCATGGATTCATGTTGTATTGTAGTTTATACTTGAATCACATTCAAGTTCGATTGATTAGTTTGAGACTCAGTCTGAGTCAGACACTTTGAAAAGAACATGAAATCTTGAATTAGTTTTGATATTATCGGTAACTGTTGCACATGGACGGCAGGATTTGTGTATTTTTTCAAGACAATTACCGTGTTGATAACACCGTTTGTTAGATTGTCTATCTTAAATAGGCAAGCACCCACATTCTCCGGCTCCCTGAGGCCCAAAAGAATTGGTCCCGCTTAAACCTATATTTGCTGGGGTCCTTATTGTAATTTAGTATAACTCGAGGGGGTTTATGTAAAAATAATTTTGATATATTTTCAAAATACACCTCAAGTATTTAATTATCGTCTTTAGGGTTTTTCATAGATGTATATTTTATAAAAGTGACATTTCTAGTGAGTAGAACCTAGTTTTCATAGTATATAGTATTTTATTGAAATATTGGAATTGTTTTGTATTTGGATGGTATTTTCATGTAATGGTGATTCCTTTGATTTAGAAAAGTTGGAATATTTATATAATATAATTAAAATAGATATTTTGATAATAGTTATTGATTGATCCTTTTTCTCGTGTGTATGTAAAATGTTTCACAACCAAAGAAATTTATACCGCAATCAATTGACGATGTGTATTGTAGTTTCGTCGGTGAATGCGGATCATCCACTGAGAAAGTGTGATTTGATCGATTTTGTTTTAGTTGAGTTGAAAATTAAAAGAATGAAGGAAAATGATTCAAAAGTTGAGAAGTTTAGTTTCAAGAATCATAAAGAACTAAATCTAAAATCAAGAAATACTAAACATCACGAAGATATCCAAATCGAATGAATTATCAAGATTTGTAAAGAGGCTTGTAGGAATTGATCCAATCGATAGTGATGATGAAGAATAATGATTACAAATTCTTATCTATTGAAGATTTGTTACTAGATCGATGGCAATCAACGAGATTTAGGGATCTATCGAAGAAACTAGGGTTTCTTCATCATCATCCCTTATCCTTTCGTTAATTAACATTCAAATTCTAGCCTCTGGGAAATTCAATCATCGATCATTGATCTCTAATTTAGAGCGAAAACATTCAAGAAAGTATCTCACTCAAAACTAGGTCGTCGTTGATTTAATTTTCTAAAGTTTACAAAACTCATAAGACTTAAGAATCGTTCAAGAATTTAATTATCATTATCTACCTATTTTCTCGATTCCTCCACAAGCGGAGTTTTCACTCAAACATTATGAAAAAGATAACAATCAAGAATCGATAACTCTTCATAATGCTCAAATATAAAAAAAAAGAAAGATCAAGACTTTTCACCTTTTATTTAATCGATGTTTCGTTACAATACACTCAAAGACTACAAGATTTGAGAAGGAACTAAATCATCAAACTAGCTTCACTCGTCTTCTTGAGTCGCGGATCGTCGTGGATCACTTGCTCGGATGAAGATCGGCGTTGCTTCAAAAAGGCTCGTTGAATGCTTGCTTGAATCGGTACTCGATGAATCTTGATTTAGCTTTTGAATTTGATTCGGGCTAGGGTTTTGAGTTGCAAGTTGTGTCACTCAACTTGCAGAATTTGGGCTTAATATTCAACAACCTTTGTAATGATGCCCCGGGTCCCTTTTTATAGCTTCCCCTAGAAGCTAGGTCTAGCTTTCCTTGGAAGCTTGGTTGTTATGAAGCTTGCATAAGAAGCTAGGTAGTTGTAGAGAAGTTTCTAAATTAAGGTAATTAGCTAGCTTGCATGAGAAGCTTGGTGGTTATGAAACTTGCACAAGAAGCTTGGCTGTTTGAGGGGAAGCTTCTGGAGATCTCTAGGGACTGAAATGTCTTGAAGAAGTTTTGCTATTGAAAGGAGACTTCTGCCAACATGACCAACCTTTGATGAGTCAGACCGGCCGCGGATCCGCGGCGGATCGGCCTGACTCGGCCGCGGATCCGCGGCGGATCGGCCTGACTCGGCCGCGGATCCGCGGCCGTTTGGTGGGCTTGGTGCATGAAAATTCCAGTGTTGATTTGTGTTGGTTTTATGGCACTTTTCTGATGTCTAGAATACTTTTATACTTTCTTGTTTACTGCCAGATCACAAGTCTTGGACTTAACGTATTTTATCAGCACTTTTAGCAGTTCCGGCTCTTTTACCTGGATAATTTCCTGCACACAATCTCGAGACAAGTGTTTGATATACAAAAGATCATGTATGCAATAATAAACACACAATTTCCCTCATAATACTGGTTATAATATATAACACATGTTATTTGGTATTTTTGCAGACAAATTGCTAATATGTGCTATATTTATACCAAACACTTTTAGATGATTGCAAATAGCAGGGAAATTGATGTGTAAAAATGCAATATTTTCGACTGATCAGTTATATACATATATATTTAATAAAAATAAATTTTATTTATTTTCTTGTAGAAATCTCATTTTCAAAAGAAAAATGCATTAAAATTCCATCGAGATAGAATGCTCCTTTCAGAGGTCTGCATCTCGCTCTAGGCCTTAGGATGTGCAATAACCCACACCATCCCGAACAAGGTCCCCAAAAGTGGGTTGTAGAGGTGCAATTGCAAGGAATTGTTTAATACACTTTTTATAGAAATGGTTTTGCAAGTTAATGGTATTTACTTGTAATGTCGTATTATCCCATGAATATATTCCCAAAACTTCACGTGGTATGTCAAAGATGTGTGTTGTGATGAGGTAGGTCGTTACCTCGTGAGTTATCTAAAGGTAACACAAGTATTATGTTGTTTTATATTGAAACTAAAGTATGAGGTATTTTACCGTAAAAATGCTATAAAAGTTGTATAAATGATTTTTCTGATATGGAACTTATTTTAATATGTTTTTTAATGTTTGTTAAACATGATATAAGAGTATGCTATTTTATTGACTAAGAAAAATGATTTTTTAAAGGAAAACTGAATTGAAAGTCGGATTAACTCCGCTTCCGTCGGATTTTAGAAATGAAAGTTTTCATAATAGGAGAAGAGAGGGGAGAGGGGACTTACTGGCTATTGAACAAGAGAAGGGGGAGGGGAAACTAAGGAAGGTTTCGGGGCGTCATTTCGTCGCCGGAATCTTCTTGGAATGTCGTCGGAACTTTACCCTTCGCTAACTCCACTTGCACACAAAAAGGACTTAAGAATTTTTGAGAGTTTTGGCGGGGAATTTCTGAGTGAGGATGAGTGAAATGGAGTTTGGTTTTTATAGGGAAAATTAGGGTTTAGAGGGTTAGATAATGCATTAAATTTTGCATTAAAAATTGATTTAAAGAGCATTTTATTGTTCTCTGGATGAATGCAGAGTAAATAAACAACATGGGGGTAGTGGAGTAGGCCAAGGGGTGCTCGGGCAAAAATATCAGAGCATTACCTATGGGGGGAACCGGCGGTGCCGGTCTTTTGGTGATTTTCATCGGTCTAATACCGTCGGCAAGGGCTTGGAATGGTGTTACGTACCCCTCACGCTTCATATACCCTCGTGCACATGTTTAATTGATCTGTAACTTATCATATTACATGTAGTGCACGTGCAAACTCTTGGGCTTCTAAAAGATTAAAAGAAAATTAATTAAAAAGATAATGTGGCTGGGGGGATTCGATCACAGGGGCTACGTCACTGCAGTGTAAGACTTTACCAATGTGCTACAAGTACTTTCTTGTTGTTCAAAAGTAAAATAAATACTTATAGTGTGCACAGAATTGCAAATACCCCAATTGTACATTAACTTTTAACAATTTTCTGTACATTGAAATCGGAGTTGTTACAATTTTTGAAGCGACGGAGCTTTTTAGATACTACTTTCGGGGTTCTGACTCAGGAAGATAGCGAGCGGACACAAGCGTCGTTATCTATCATTGACCTAAATCGTGACTCGTCAAGCGTAATATTTTTTAAGGAATCGGGCGTTTATTGGCCGGAAGGGTCTTTCGCCATGCATATCCATGAGCAGGCAGGCTTCACCTTGGTAGAATTTGTCTATAATGTACGGTCCTTCATAGTTTGGCTCGAACTTCCCCTGTTTTGCACGATTGGGGATCATGGGTCTTTTGACGACTAGCATGAGTTCACCTTGGCGGAATGTTCTCGGCCTGGTCAGTTTTTCGTATGACCACGTCATCCTGGCCTTATAAGCTTCCAGATTTTGCTGTGCTATAAGGCTAGTTTCATCAAGGGCATCAATCTCCTCAAGCCGAAGATGAGCATTTTCTTCATCTATCAGCTCGTATCGAACCGCTACTCGTAGAGAAGGGAGTTCTATTTCCAGGGGTAGTACCGCTTCCGTGCCGAATACCAACGTGCATGGTGTTGTATTCGTAGCCATTTTGAACGTTGTTCGGTACGCCCAGAGAGTTTCATGCAGCCTTTCATGCCAGTTTCTTTTGTTTCTGGACACTGTTTTCTTTATAATCTTTGTCAAGGTCTTGTTGAAAGATTCAACTAGACCGTTGGCTTGAGGATTATAGACTGAAGAGTATCTCCAATCTATTTTATGTTGTTGTGTGAAGCGGCTGATTTTATGATTTCTATAAGCTAGCCCATTATCCGAGATAATTCGTCGCGGAGTGCCGAACCGATAGATGACATGTGTCCTGAAGAAATGGAGGATATTCTCCATCTTCACCTCCCTTAGTGGTACTGCTTCTGCTCACTTGAAAAAGTAGACGGTCGTTGCCAGTATGAACCGATGTCTTTTGGACGATACTGGTTCAATGGGGCCAATTATACCGGTTCCCCACATTCGAACAACCAGCTAGCTACTGTTGGGTGTAGCGGATTTGGATGTTTGTGGATGAAGTGTAGGGTTCCTAGGCACACTAGTGAGGTCTCACAAGGCATCGAACATGCCAAATTCAAAAAATCTAGGTGCCGAGAGACCCGACTACGGATCGTTTGCTAGAAAACTAGGCGAAAAAGCTAACTAGTTAACACTTAACTATGAGAATCGGAAATACAACCTTTGTAGATCCGGTGCTCCACCTCCATAGCTCCGCAACGAAGTCCTCTCCGCTGTCCAAAAATAATCTGGGCTCTAGCGTCGACTTCATCGGAGAATAAGTGAGCTAGGTCGTCGATGTCCATGCCGAAGATGATCTACGTCGAAGCATCGCAAGATCAAGCTCTCACTTCACCAAGTCAAGAAACTTGTGAAGGAAACACACTCTACTACTTGGCAAGAGGTAGAGGATGAAGAAATAGGAAGTGGGTAGACTTTAGAATTGGATTTCTCACTCAAATCATCAATCCACCATTGATGACCTCAAGCTTCTTCAAAGAAGAAGATGAAGAAGAAGAAGAAGAAAGTTATGATAAGTTTTTTTTAATAAGAATAATAAAAGCATTCTTATCATAATCTTTACCATGGTTAAGTGTAGAGAGTGAACCAAGGTTAAGTGAAATGGTTAGGGTTAAGCATGAGACAAAATGGTTACAAAAGTCAAAGTCTTCATGAAGCTTCATAATAAGAACAAAGAAAGCCACCATCTTATCTCTTTTGCCTTTTTTTCTCATTTATCTTTTAAATGCAAATGAAAAGATAAATGAATGAATAAAAGAAAACCCCAATCATTTACTTAACCTAGGTTTAATTCATTACACTTAACAAAAAAGATATGTATCATCAAACATGATACAACCAAGTGCACAAAAATCATATCGCATATGCAATGCGCACACCCGAGTGAGAAAATCCATTCAAAGTGAACCGATACTAGTTAATGCAAAGTAATATATCAAATATATAATTATGCATTAAATCACTAAATCAACACTTGATTCAATGATCCGGTCATGTCGCACATAACCGACTGGTATCTTCAGTAACAACTTATCGAATCAACACTTGATCCGATAACCCGGCTATATCGCATATAACCGATCAATGTTACATCGCGAGAATCGAATACAGTATCACATACTGGTATCATTCTCGGTCCCGCACATATCTCATATGCACTCCTATTTCGTTTCGCTTGAGCCAGGAAACCTCTGTGTAGGACTCTAAAGACTCGTCAATACGCCGGCAGCAGATGATGATCATATCAAACATCCACAAGCCGCAAGCGGTCTGCTAAACGTAACGGCCACCCGGGTATTGAGCGATCTGAAGATCGATGAGCAAGCCCGCTCACACTCCAGTGAATCCAACCAGTAACACTACCGTACAGTCCGGTCTGTTCGTCTGATATGTCGCATATCTTGCCTAGGGGTGGTAAACGTCAGACCCCAATAGCTCAATAAGTCGTGTCGATATGAGGTCTATAACCGTTCGAGAAACTACTGGTAACACTTACCAGTAAATCTCAACAACCCTGGCCAGGGATTTCCTGTTATAGCCAATCGAACACAGCGCAACATCAACCCCCTATACCGAGAGAGACGAATCCCCTCCTATCGCTCATTGCCTCCATGTGACTCGGGACTGTACCCAAAAACCACCGTTTTGCACGCCCTCTTGGACGTGGTAAGATGGAAATCAAAGCACAGTGGGAACCACACAAGACTCTATGACGATCTCGGGTCAACAGACTACTCTGTACCAGTGTCACCAGAGAACTGCCATCTGACGTGAGGTATAATACCATCTGGGAGTTCTCGGCGAGTCCGTCCAGTGTACCCAATCTCTACTGAGCACCCGTATATCATCTCTGATGTCAAACACCAATGGATATGGGATCATCCATCGCCCATCTGTATGGGTCGAGAAGGTACACGCTAGTCTACTCTGGTATATCGATGCCCTGTCTCGATACACCCACGACTAGGGACTTTGAAGGATGTACTTATGGACTATCATGTCCCCACTAGTATGATCCGCATCATAGTCCTGGTAGTCAAGTACAGATCCTAAGGGCTTTACCAACATGTAACATAGAGACAATCAGTATACACGTTAAGGTAAAGTTCAACCGGATAGCATACTATCATGTCGAGCAAGAAAGTCCTTCCTATATACGTCCCAGCATCCACTACAATATACATCCTAAGTACAGTAATGGCCTCTAGGGCATACATATAACTAACAATCTCCCACTTGCACTAGGGCCATCTGATAGCAGTGGTTGTAGTATCTCATACTCAACCATCCCATAAAAGTCTCTCTCTGGGAACAGGCCTTTGTGAGTGGATCCGCTGTGTTGTCCTCTGAGTCTACTCTCCAAACCTCGATCACCCTGGAGATCAACCATCTCCATGATCAAGTGATACTGTCTTAGAATATGTCTGGATCACTGATGGGAGCGGCGTTCCTTGGCATAAGCCACAACTCCATTGTCTCACAATGGTAGGAACATAGTTCATCTCATGAACCATTATACATCCAAACAGCCTCTTTGGTAGCATCTATAGTAGCGATATATCCTGCCTTTATCGTCTAGTATGCCACGGTATCTAGCTTGGAACTCTTCCAACATACCGTCTCTTTATTGAGGGTAAAGACAATGCCTGCGACTGACACTCAGTCGTCATTATCACCCTGGAACCCTTCCAGTGATTCTCCCCAGGATCGGTTGATACCGTCTCACTACAACTAGTGAGAGTCCTAACATCCAATTAGATCTATCTCATAGATCCAAAAACCCAGGATTTAGGAGGTATCACTTTGATCCTATATGGAGAATCATTGTGATATGCGGAGATTGATCGAGCGTAGCATAGGAAACTCCTTCCCTATCAAGAGTATGTCATCCACGTACTCTACGAGGATCGTCACCATACTCCCTACCACCTTTTTGTTTATACAAGGTTCATCTACCATTTTGATGATGTCAAACTCTTTGACTAATTCATCAAAAACAGATGTTCCAACTCCGCGATGCCTGCTTCATTATATAAAATATCTTGCACACGTTTCCGCTGCTCCCACTGTTTACGAAGCCCTCTGGCTGTGTACTTATAGACGTTCTCTTCTAAAACAACATTTAGAAAAGCAGTCATGGCACCCAACCGCCAGATATCGTAGTCATGGTATGAAGCCGTGGCAAGTAGGATCTGGATGGACTTAAGCATAGCTACTGGAAAAGGTTTCATCATTATCCACGCCTGGTCGATGACAAAAACCTTTAACAAGTCTAGCTTTGAAAGTCTCAACCTTTCCATGTACACCAAGTAATCTTCTCAAGATATACTTGCTCCTGATGGGGATTTAACCCTTCAGATACAGCAACCAAAGTCCATACTTTGTTGGTGTATATGGATTCCATCTCAGATCACTAAGCATCCAGCCATTCTTACAGAGTCTCACTCCTGATGGCCAGCTCGAAGCTAGTTGGGTCATCATCTCATGATGCAATCCTCGCTCCCACTGTCATAGAGAAACAGAAGTATCTCTCAGGTGGGTGAGGAACCCTACTAGATCGGCGGAGAGGCTGAGGTTCGTTGGTATCTACTGAATCCTTTGGTTCTATCAAATCATCAGCTGTAGTTTGTATAGCTGGAACCTTTCCAGTTCTACATTACAGACCTTGCCTCGAGCTTGTCCGGATTTTGCTTTTAGACATAGGCCGGACAACCCCAAATCTTAACTATCTTAAGAGATGGGCTCTTCCCTTTCCATATCACATATGAAGCGGTAGGCAACTGATTTGATTGAAACCCTATTCAATAGGTATGCAACTTCTCAAGCGCATAACACCCAAAAGGAAATAGGTAACTCAGTATTACTCATCATAGAGCACACCTTATCACATAGGGTGTAATTGCTCCACCCCGATATACCATCGTGCTATGGTGTATACAGAGGAGTAATGCTGAGAGAGAAACTCATTCTCCTTTAGAATAGTCCAGTATTTCCGTGCTCAAGTATTCTCCTCCTTGATCTCATCAAAGGACATAATACTTATACCCGTATTGGTTCTCTACTTCCAACTTATATTCTGTGAATATCTCAAAAGGTTCTGACTTGTGTTTCAACAGGAACATATATCTGAATCTTGAGAGATTATCAGAGAATGTAATGAAGTATAAAGAACCAGTGCTGGCATGTGTAGACAGGGGACCTACATACATCAACATGTATCATCCCAAGAGTTCACTAACTCTTTCTCTGTTTCCAGTAAACGGAGCTATGGTCATCTTATCTTTGTGACATGACTGGCGAGTTTCACAAGATGTAAATTCAAACTGATTTAAATATGCATCTATATGTAACTCTAGCCAGTCGGGTCGCATTGATATGACCTAATCTACAATGCCTCAAGAAGGATCCGTTCATTTCTGAACTCTTCCTCTTATGTGTGTTCCGTATACTAAAGAACTGTAGTTTGATTTAGAACATCAATGCTTTTAGATAACGTGCCTGAACCGATCAACTTTTGATATAGGAAATGTTCAAAACATTATCCAACAATACAAAATTTTATCATTTCTTTACTAATAAAGAGATAGATATGATTTTGTATATCAGGTTCGGTATCTAATAACATTCGTTCAGAATCAATGTATTTGGAATACAGGGTGACAGTGACCAACAGACTTGGCTGCAACTCTTACCCCGTTTTCTGCCTCATGAAACTTATCACCCGTTCTTAGTTCTCTACCTAGCTGTAGCCCTATGCAATAGATTACATATCTGGGATCCTGATCTGGTATCACATACCCAGGACGTAAAGGATACTGAGAAACAGTTCTGTATAATGAACACACCCGAAGATGATGCATCAGCATGCACTCTCTTCGTTTGGGCGGCACGGGAAATCTGGTATTCCCCAATTTCCTGCTCTGTCTTATAACAATTATAAGTTGGAGCGGGACCAACGTTCCCCAGCTCAGTATAACAAGCGGGTTCGGTCAATATTCCGTATTATTATCTTGATTAAGGCGTGATATGGTCGCTACCTGGAGAGAGAGAGAAGAAAACACTCAGCGTGCGCTCTGTCAAGAATAGATTGGTTTTTATTCTATCTAATCAGGATGGCTCCCACTGCTTTTTATCAAATCTTCCTTCAAACCCTAAAAGGAAAGACTAGCCGGGATTAATTACACACTACAAGTTCGCCAATCTTTCAGCCAGGCCAGTGTCGGTACTTTGAGGGAGGTCCCCCGTGCTTTCGCACGAACCTAATTAATGTAAACCTCATTTTCCCAGAGGCGTAACCCCGTTGACACCTTTCTAGACACCTACTTGATCGGCTAATTGTAATGTATAAAACTCTCCCAGGAGTAACTCTTACTCGCAGCGGGTATCGGGATCCAACTATCTCATAGAAGGTATGCAATCTCATTGCAAATTTCAACACTTGAAATTCCCGATAATATTTTGCCCCTAGCACCCTATGACCTTGACGGAGGTCAACAAACCATAGGCTACTAGTCAAGTTCAACCCGTCATTTCTTGATCGAATTAAACCCACCCGCACGACCCTTGACGGAGGTCAACAAGGCCGCACGACTACCCTAATCCAATCTGCATCATATGCATAAGCAGATAAATACTAGTTAGCTACCGCACACTACGCCTTGACGGAGGTCAACAAACGTAGCACGAATACTAAATAGGACTTATCTGAAATGACGGAGGGCTACGACAGGTTTTTCTGAAAACCTATTGCGTAATGAACTTGATATCGCTGTAGAATCAAATGATTTTAAAATGGAGTGCTTTTGAGGCTTTTCTAGTTTTGCTAAAGGAGTCACTCCCGGTGAAGGGATCGTCGGTCCTTTCCTCGTCGAATGAGGTGCGGGATATATCATATATATCGCTGTGCAAAGCAAAAACTCTTAAAAGCAATCAAAAGACAAACCGAGTGTGTAGCATCTGCCAGTTATTGCTAAAGGAGTCACTCCCGGTGAAGGGATCTCGGTCCTTTCCTCATCGAATAAGGTGCAGGATATATCACATATACCTCTGTGCAAAGCAAGAACTGTAGCTACCTGGTTTATTTTGAAATTCGATTCTACAACATCTTAGGTTTCTTTTATTTCATTAATCACATTAATGAAGTCCCATCATTTAAGTACCTAAACATCACAGATAAATACGACGTACACTTATGCCATCCACATTCGCCTCGATGTCCCCTCGTGCACCGTTAGGTTAGGTAACTAACGACAGAGCAGGGCAGGGCTAGCACGGGTGTAAAACATAAGTAACGTCTATATAATATATCATATATACTATATACTATATCTATCACAGAACATCACATGATCACATCACAGATATCACAGCAGAAGAAACATATGAAATATTGGATATACTCGGACGTCCGTGTTTTCAATACGAGCCAGTATAAAACACGGATTCCATGGTCGTGATGAATAGCCAAACCCACACCCCTAGACCCCTACGAGAGCGGCAAGCAACCCTACCAATTCTAGAGTTAGGAGACCCGGACTCGACTCCTCGAGTTGGTCTCCCACTGGACTCCAGAACCCGGTTACTTGTGCTCTCCTCCTTGGGGCTATCCTAGTGCGGAAAAGTAAATAATATACAAACGGTGACAACTTCCGCAACCTGGAAGTGCCCCAATAAAAGAATATTACATACAAGTTTTTACATGAATGAAAATGAAAAACACTCATCTCACATAAAAACCCCCGGCTATTCAAACACGACGATCCAATATAACATATCCAGCAACACATAACATCACATGTCATCAATGTAAGTAAATATGTCCATCCCAATTGTCGTTGACATATAGCAACGAAACCGGCGATATCACATATTACACTTACGGTCACAGAAAAGAAAGTGTAAAACTACAACAGTTGGAATCCGCAACCACCTCAGACATTGCATGCCTGACCAAATGAATTCCTTAGACATCGCATGCCTAACAATTATAAACCCCGCATTTTAGTCTCATTATCGAAAACACTTTTCAATATTAAGTCGGGCAATTCAACAAGATTCCCGACATCCTGATCGAATGCTCGTCGCAAACTTCAGTAGACGGCTGCACCCCCGATATCGTCGACGAAGTGCACCAAGGCGGAACACCGCTGCCGCGAGCACCCGAACGGATGCTTTCGGCGACGGGGTTCTCCTACAGTCACTTGGTCGGGGCTATGGAGCGAGGCTGTCTATTAAGTTTACCCGGCGAGTATCCGCGTACGCTACGTGATTGCGACGGACTTTTGATCACATCAAAATTCCGTGGCAACCGATCAAGGGAGACTAAACTGCTACGTTTATAATATTCATTCCGTTATCTCATAACATCTTGTGAATTCCAATTATTGTATCCCATTCCAGATAATTAGAAAAATGCTAAACTTTTCGATCGAACATTCTAACACCCAAGTTTTCCCGATACATATCAACACATGAAACTAGTCTAACAACATTCAGTTCGTACCTCAGTACCAACGGTCCAGCCGTAGAAGGGTCAAGCCAACGCCTCACATGTGGCACGCCGTACTGCCCCAAACCCGAAGGTTCAAAGGGCAGTTCAAGACGGTCGCATAATCGAGTTAAGGTTTGTGTCTTCTAGAGGGACCATCGCGTTACTTGCACTACTTAGAACGTCGTTAAACTACGGAAAAATCCAACACTTGGAAATTTCCCGACAGGGGAAAAATTGGGTATTTATATCCGGTCGAACTTTTTAACATATTCTAAAATTTACCCGGAAAGCCACACAGACAAAATTTGATACTCCGATCAAAACACCGAATCCCCAAAACAACTGCAGAAAATTCAACTCTTGAATAAATATTAAAAATTCCCAGAAAATCCAACTCCAGAAAATAGGAATTACTGTGCAAAGAAAAGTCAAAGAATCTACAGTCTCGCCGCGGAACCGCCGCGCCACGTGGGCTTAGGCCGCGGTTCCGCACCGTCATGACGGAGTTATAGCTCCGTTTTGCACAGTATTTCATAATAAACTCTGCTTGATTTTCTGGATATTTTTAATCTTGAAAAATCCACATTTTTAAAAATTGGACAGAGAGCATGTTTGTGATCGGGTTTCGGGTTCGTTCGGACTTCAAATTCCGTCTGGACTTCGCCTAAGGCTCTAGCTAGGCTCTGATACCACTGTAGGGTTCCTAGGCACACTAGTGAGGTCTCACAAGGCATCGAACATGCCAAATTCAAAAAATCTAGGTGCCGAGAGACCCGACTACGGATCGTTTGCTAGAAAACTAGGCGAAAAAGCTAACTAGTTAACACTTAACTATGAGAATCGGAAATACAACCTTTGTAGATCCGGTGCTCCACCTCCATAGCTCCGCAACGAAGTCCTCTCCGCTGTCCAAAAATAATCCGGGCTCTAGCGTCGACTTCATCGGAGAATAAGCGAGCTAGGTCGTCGATGTCCATGCCGAAGATGATCTACGTCGAAGCATCGCAAGATCAAGCTCTCACTTCACCAAGTCAAGAAACTTGTGAAGGAAACACACTCTACTACTTGGCAAGAGGTAGAGGATGAAGAAATAGGAAGTGGGTAGACTTTAGAATTGGATTTCTCACTCAAATCATCAATCCACCATTGATGACCTCAAGCTTCTTCAAAGAAGAAGATGAAGAAGAAGAAGAAGAAAGTTATGATAAGTTTTTTTTAATAAGAATAATAAAAGCATTCTTATCATAATCTTTACCATGGTTAAGTGTAGAGAGTGAACCAAGGTTAAGTGAAATGGTTAGGGTTAAGCATGAGACAAAATGGTTACAAAAGTCAAAGTCTTCATGAAGCTTCATAATAAGAACAAAGAAAGCCACCATCTTATCTCTTTTGCCTTTTTTTTCTCATTTATCTTTTAAATGCAAATGAAAAGATAAATGAATGAATAAAAGAAAACCCCAATCATTTACTTAACCTAGGTTTAATTCATTACACTTAACAAAAAAGATATGTATCATCAAACATGATACAATCAAGTGCACAAAAATCATATCGCATATGCAATGCGCACACCCGAGTGAGAAAATCCATTCAAAGTGAACCGATACTAGTTAATGCAAAGTAATATATCAAATATATAATTATGCATTAAATCACTAAATCAACACTTGATTCAATGATCCGGTCATGTCGCACATAACCGACTGGTATCTTCAGTAACAACTTATCGAATCAACACTTGATCCGATAACCCGGCTATATCGCATATAACCGATCAATGTTACATCGCGAGAATCGAATACAGTATCACATACTGGTATCATTCTCGGTCCCGCACATATCTCATATGCACTCCTATTTCGTTTCGCTTGAGCCAGGAAACCTCTGTGTAGGACTCTAAAGACTCGTCAATACGCCGGCAGCAGATGATGATCATATCAAACATCCACAAGCCGCAAGCGGTCTGCTAAACGTAACGGCCACCCGGGTATTGAGCGATCTGAAGATCGACGAGCAAGCCCGCTCACACTCCAGTGAATCCAACCAGTAACACTACCGTTCAGTCCGGTCTGTTCGTCTGATATGTCGCATATCTTGCCTAGGGGTGGTAAACGTCAGACCCCAATAGCTCAATAAGTCGTGTCGATATGAGGTCTATAACCGTTCGAGAAACTACTGGTAACACTTACCAGTAAATCTCAACAACCCTGGCCAGGGATTTCCTGTTATAGCCAATCGAACACAGCACAACATCAACCCCCTATACCGGGAGAGACGAATCCCCTCCTATCGCTCATTGCCTCCATGTGACTCGGGACTGTACCCAAAAACCACCGTTTTGCACGCCCTCTTGGACGTGGTAAGATGGAAATCAAAGCACAGTGGGAACCACACAAGACTCTATGACGATCTCGGGTCAACAGACTACTCTGTACCAGTGTCACCAGAGAACTGCCATCTGGCGTGAGGTATAATACCATCTGGGAGTTCTCGGCGAGTCCGTCCAGTGTACCCAGTCTCTACTGAGCACCCGTATATCATCTCTGATGTCAAACACCAATGGATATGGGATCATCCATCGCCCGTCTGTATGGGTCGAGAAGGTACACGCTAGTCTACTCTGGTATATCGATGCCCTGTCTCGATACACCCACGACTAGGGACTTTGAAGGATGTACTTATGGACTACCATGTCCCCACTAGTATGATCCGCATCATAGTCCAGGTAGTCAAGTACAGATCCTAAGGGCTTTACCAACATGTAACAGAGAGACAATCAGTATACACGTTAAGGTAAAGTTCAACCGGATAGCATACTATCATGTCGAGCAAGAAAGTCCTTCCTATATACGTCCCAGCATCCACTACAATATACATCCTATGTACAGTAATGGCCTCTAGGGCATACATATAACTAACATGAAGTCCCCCCGAATTTGGCACCAGTGACACTGCTTCGAATATTCGAGGCAGTTCTGAATCATTGTGGGTCAATAGTAACCCATTCTTTTTATCTTCAGCTTCATCTTTAGCCCAGCTTAATGAGTGCCATAGAGTCCGTCGTGAGTTTTTTGGACGACTCACTTCGCTTTTTCTGGTCCCAGGCATCTTAGCAACAGACAGTCGAACGATCTCTTATATAGAGTATCTTTGATGAATGCGAAAGGCAAAGCTCGTTTCATGAGCTGATATCTAAACGACGCATTTTTGGGCGTTTGTTGATTTGAAATAGTCTATGAAGACTTCCCTCCAATCCTTGACCTTTTCTTCGTCCTCTATTAGAAGGGATACTTGTTGTGTCGCTTATTTTCATTCAGATGGCTCTATTAAGTCTTCCGAAGATATATCTGTTTGCGTGAGAACCCTGCGGTTTTGCACAATGATCTTTACGTCATCGAGGTCTTCATCTGCCAATTCCTTAGCCAATTTGGCTAATGCGTCTGCCTTGTTGTTTTCTACACACGGTATACTCTCTAAGATATAGGAGGGGATTTGTGTCAGCAGTTACTGCACTCTTTCGCCATACTTTATCATTTTTGGCTTGCACGTCTGATAGTCGCCATTTACTTGGCTAACGATCAGCTGGGAGTCTCCATATATGAAGAGGTCTTTGATTCCCATATCGATAGCGATCTCGAGACCCGCTATCAAAGCTTCATATTCAATTTTGTTATTAGTTCTTAGCTCCATTAAGGAGAGGGCGTAACGTAATATCCCTCTTTGCGGAGTCACGAAGATAAGGCCTATCCCGGCTTTGATTATGGGGGTGTTTTGCTTTCGCCTTTTCACGGAAGATGCTCTATCGAAGTAGAGTTCCCATTGGGAATCATTTTTTTCCTTCTCTCCTACGATTATGTCGAACGCATGTTCATTCGGTAACTCACAATTTAAGGGGTAGTCGGCTGGTATCGGATGCTCCGCGAGAAAGTCAACAATGGCTTGGCCTTTCACTGCTTTGAGGGGTCGATATGTTATCGAGAACTCCATCAGGAGGAAGGCCCATTTGGCAAGCCTTCCTGTTAGTATGGCCCTTGACATCAGATATTTGAGAGGATCTGATTAGTGTCAAAAACTTATATTTACCGCAATCAGAAACGGCGTCGCTTCGCAGCTAGCCGGTGAGTACGGGTCGATCCACAGAGATGGGTAAATTCCTTAATGTGTCTTTACGAGTTGATTCCAATTGTTGTTTGGATTTTAATCTAAAATACTAGATCTATCACTAAACTAAATTAATCTAATTTAAAAGTCTTGCTAGGGTTAGGTTTAGGGGAAGTTTTGGAGATTAACGTTTTCTTCACCGCTTTCAATGCCTTCTTTTTTAGATCTATTAGATGTTACGGTAATTGTCAATAAAGTGGGTCCGAATATTTTGGGAAGATGTTTCTTCCTCTAGATTCGCATCCTTCCTTTGTTGATAATTACCCTAACCCCCATGGAAAACACGCGCAACCGGCCCTTTATACTACGGTTCATCGTTACCTCGAGGGGTAGGATGCCGTAGGGAGCGGTTGTGCGTGCATGCATGGAGTTCTAACTCTTAAGTGGATGTGGCATTGAAAGGGGTGAGAGATCTCATCTCTCAACCCTTTCCCTAAGGCTAACCCTAACAAGCGAGGAGATTACTCGCTCATTAGGGGATGAGAAAACATTTTAATTAAAGGAACAGAAATAAATTACTTACTAATTCGATGGCTCCCTCCAAGGAAGAAGAACAGATCTGAATAAACTCCCAGAAAGTCTGAATTTTATTGATTGAAAAGAGGCATAGGGTTTTACAATTTTCGATTACAATTTATAAGTAAACAGGAGAATTTAGGGTTACGGGATTCGCACATATGCAATTACAGATTTGCCCACTAAAAATCCAAACCCCCGCACCGACGCACCGACACCCGAAATTTGCACCGACGTGCGCACTAGACGGCTGCGGAACCGCGGCATTGGTTGGCTTGGGCCGCGGTTCCGCGGCCCTTTGGTAAGATCTTGTGCTCAATTTTTGTGGGCCTCTTCTATGGTATTTGGGATTTCTACTTATATGGTTCTTTTCTTCTTTTGGCTTCTGTGTTTTCTCCAGATCTTTCAGTGAAAACTTGTAGCGATCTTTTAACCGTTTGCCTTGACATTTTGGACCTTGCACTGTTCTTCATCTAGGCTTGACTAGAATCCGTCTATTTGTTGGTAAAAAGTCCCTTTTCTGTTATCTTGTGTCTTTTTCACTGTTTTCGCTCCAAAAACCTGTATCCTGTAACATGCAACAAACGTGCGTCAAAAGTACCTGTTTATTTATAAAATGGATAAGAATAGGGGAATGAAGAATGCAATATTATGGTCTGAACAAATACCCCCAAACTTACCTTTTGCTCGTCCTCGAGCAAACTTATTTTTATTCACTAAAATCCTAACCGCACTTTCGCAGGGAAACGCGATTGCACTGAGCACGTGCAACAAGCCGTTAAACCTCTAGGTGTCCCTAGTAGGAGGAGTGTTGTCTCCTGAGGGTTTTCAGCGGATACTACCCACAAAATCCTATCAATTTGGCTTTTCGACTTTAGTTCTCCAATTAGGTTTTCTAACAAGGAATTCTATTATCGTCGACTCGTAAATTATCCACCCATATTCTTCACACTTCCTCATTATTTAACTTAAGATTATATATGTTATGTAAACCTACTTAGCTTTCGGCATCTCTTAAGTCTTCCTTCTAGGGTTTCATCTCTACTTAGGAATTTCTATCAACCCTTACTAAAGATACAAGTTCTATTCTTCACTCCTTTCTCTTATCTAAATCCCAATCACATACCCCCACGTGTGTGTAAATATCACCCCTACACTTGGAAATTCAAATCAAGCAATCGTACTCTCGTCCATTGTCCAAAGCACTTATTAATTAGTGAATTTTTTATTTGAATTTCGCTTACACATCCTTCATGCGACCGTTAATACTTCTTGAGGTACCAACAACCGATTACAAGATGTGCTTGCACAATAAAGCGTAATTCCTAGTCTTGCAACACCCAAGGCTTTAGCAGTGACTCCCAAACCAGTTGGTTTAAGGCACTAGGTGATGAAGCACCCTCGCTAAATATTTTTCTATTTTTGCAGCCTTAAGTAATCACAAAAACCAGTGTCCATTTTTTTTCTTTATTCACTTTTTTTTTCCTTTTATTTTCATTGTACTAAGGACTTTAGACAAGAGCATTTCAAGGTCTCTTCTACTATTCCAAGTTTCAAGGTGTGTGATTGTGCAATTTGTAGGGTATACATTTTCAGAATCTAGATATAAGCTAGGAACTATTTTTCAAACTTATACTCTAATAAGAACATCAATACTCTTCCTTCGTTTTGACTTAGCCCAAGAAGTGAACCCAAAATTTGCCTATTTCTAAATAAACTACAAGGCATATACTTTCTACCGTTAAACTTTTAAAGAAGGTTATCTTTAGGGTTTTTAATTCACTAAGTCTAAGATCTAGTTGTTCCTAACCAGTTAACCTATTTGTCAAACTTAAGTCAAATATGGCCAAAATTGAATACAATAATTTTTATAATTTTTGAAAATTTTCAAATTTTTATGGGTTTTCAAATAAATATGCACATGCAAAAATATGTACAAATGAATGCGAAGGAAAAAGACGTACCGAGCATACCCCCCAAACTTGAACTTGACAGTGTCCTCACTGTCATACTAAACCAAGAGGGTCAAAATACTGGCACTCCCCTGTTTATTTATTTATAAATAAAAAAAATTTGTTTTTATTTTTTTTTGAAATTTTTTTTTTAATTTTTTTATAGAAGAAAACAAAAAGATATATACATATATACAACAAGCATCCCCCCCAAACTTAAGCTTGGCCTTACACAAGCCAAAGGTTAGCACCAACCATTCAAAAATCTTATCGTGGAAATGGTATAGTTGGTGCAAGAAAATGAGAAGCACGCGAGACCATGTGGAAAGAAGAATGGTGGAATACGGTCTCGGTGGGGGAGAAGAATGGCGAAAAGAAGAAGGAAGTGGAGTACGATCTTGAGGGTGTAAATTTAGTGAATAAATTAGCGCAATATGTGATGACCGATATGTTATAAGCGATTGTGCTAACCTATCTACTCGTCGAGAAATGGGATCAAATCCCTCAAGATTCGCAAGAAAACATGGGTACGCCGAACTTGGTATAGGAGATGAAAGCGTAACGGTCATTTGTTCGGTCAGAACAATGGGAAAGAGAGAGGGTGATATAACAGTCAAAGGTTCAGGAGGATGAATTGGAAAATCAGACACATCAAACAAAAATGATTCAACCTCAATATTATCCTCAAGACTCTTCTCAATACTATCCTCAATATTCAACTCATCCATGCCATTATCATCAAAATCTAGACGCATATGAGATTCGGGAGAAATATTTAATAACTCAGGATGATGATTTGAACATAAAATTTCAAACAAATCGACAGGTTCATCATCCGAAATATTCCCGGCGTCTATATTCTCAATCAAGTGAAAATCAATTTCTTTAGACACCTCATCAACAGCATGGATATTTATCAATGTAGGTTCTAGAGTGGAGGTGTAAAGATCGAAAGGATTAGGTGCGGTTTCACTCGAAAGGGGTTCCTCACAATTTGGCAAATCAAGCACTACAAAGTCGCACAACTCATCTTTTTGGACACATGTTTGAAAATTGGAGTTGTTGGATTCAATTGGGTATGGGTAGGTTTGATTTGGAAATCCTCTCACATTCTCTCTCTGTCCAACCGCCTCCTCATACATTGAAAAATTTGGAGCTAGTTGAAAACTAGCTACCGGTTCACTCGGTTGCATAAGGGCGGCCATGAACGCTTCCACATTCCTCACCATTTTGTTTGTTGCAGCAATATAAGCCTCCAACGACTCTTCCAAACTAGACTTGGGTGGTGAGGGGGTTTCGGTAAAAGATTCATAATTGTTTGGATATGTGAAACTCCCAAAAGGCTGTGTAGAAACGGTGTCTAATGAAAGTGGGAAGGTCGGGTATGACTGGAAAGAAGTGGGTGATTGGACAGGGGTAGGGTCAACATATGGATAAAAAGGTGAACAGTCGTGTGGATCCCTAGAACTAGATGAGTGGAGAGGGGTGAAAGATCGACTGCGAGATTGAGCAATATGCTCAGCAATGGACATCGGCCTAGGAGTGACAGAAGGACTTGAAAAAGTGGTATCAACATATGGAAGTGGTGAAGGTTGACTCGGTTGACACCAAGTGGGTTGAAAAGTCAAACTATTTCTCCTAAACGCCTCTATTTGATCTTTCAAAGATATTTTTGGCAAGGAAGGATCGTCTTTAAATTGACCGAACAAATTAACGTACGACGCAAAATTAGGTTCGGGATACCAAAGTTCGGCTAATGATTTATGTGGGGTACCCATGTTAGGTGGTGCAAGGATTTATTTGCAGCTAAAAAATTTTGCAAGTTTCTATAAAATATTTTCCTTTTTTTTTCTTTTTCTCTTTATTTGAGACTGTTTGCAGAAAAAAAAATTCGATAAAGGGCTTAGACACAAATGTAATCAACCAGAAATGCACACTCAGACCTAGATCTAGGGTCACCTAGGTCTGGTAGACAGCTCCTAACTAGGACTAGAAATAGGACCTCAAACCGCCTCTTCACGGACAAATACGGCCAGGTAAGTTGGAAGGAACCACCACTACAGTGGGCCTAATTAATAACCACTAGCCTAGACACCGCAATGTCGGTTAGGATAAATGGCCGATGCCTATACTAGTCATTTTCCTATTGAGCTCGATATCCTTAGGTCTGAGTCTAACCTTTTTTTATTAATTGTGGTCAATGCACATGCTTTAGGTGTTTTCTGGGGTCCTGGGAAGGGTGATGAAATCCCCATCCAATCTGAGTTTGGTCAATTAGCCCCTTAGAGTCCGATTAAATTATGCAAAACAAATAAAATTTCACTTGCAATCAATTTTTAGCGCGGCACAAAGAAACCTGCAGCAAATCTGTTATTTAGAAGGGGGAAGAAAATTTTTTTAGCGCAAAGAATTCCTGCAGAAAATTTTTACAGTGGAGATATGGAGGTTGCAGAGGGGAGGAAAAGAGAGCAAACCATATAAAAATGATGCGCTGATGTGGCCAAGGCGCGGCGGAACCGCGGCGTGGGGCCCACTTCTGCGGCGGAAACGCGGTGGAGTAGAGGGATCAGGGTCTGAAAATTTTTGTACTGTTCTGTGCTTACAATTCCTCTCTGTTCTTATGTTCCCTTTTCTGTTTTGACCTCTGTAAATTTCCAGATCCTCAATTCTTCGCTGTTCCTGCAAGATTTAAAAGATACACCCTTCAAACAGATCAAATTTGATAATTTTTGTATTTTTAAATATTTTCAGATTTTTATAATTTTTAAAATTTATATCAACCCGAAAATTCACAAAAAGAAAAATTACGCCATCCCCGGTAACGGCGCCATTTGATTAGTGTCAAAAACTTATATTTACCGCAATCAGAAACGGCGTCGCTTCGCAGCTAGCCGGTGAGTACGGGTCGATCCACAGAGATGGGTAAATTCCTTAATGTGTCTTTACGAGTTGATTCCAAATGTTGTTTGGATTTTAATCTAAAATACTAGATCTATAACTAAACTAAATTAATCTAATTTAAAAGTCTTGCTAGGGTTAGGTTTAGGGGAAGTTTTGGAGATTAACGTTTTCTTCACCGCTTTCAATGCCTTCTTTTTTAGATCTATTAGATGTTACGGTAATTGTCAATAAAGTGGGTCCGAATATTTTGGGAAGATGTTTCTTCCTCTAGATTCGCATCCTTCCTTTGTTGATAATTACCCTAACCCCCATGAAAAACACGCGCAACCGGCCCTTTATACTACGGTTCATCGTTACCTCGAGGGGTAGGATGCCATAGGGAGCGGTTGTGCGTGCATGCATGGAGTTCTAACTCTTAAGTGGATGTGGCATTGAAAGGGGTGAGAGATCTCATCTCTCAACCCTTTCCCTAAGGCTAACCCGAACAAGCGAGGAGATTACTCGCTCATTAGGGGATGAGAAAACATTTTAATTAAAGGAACAGAAATAAATTACTTACTAATTCGATGGCTCCCTCCAAGCAAGAAGAACAGATCTGAATAAACTCCCAGAAAGTCTGAATTTTATTGATTGAAAAGAGGCATAGGGTTTTACAATTTTCGATTACAATTTATAAGTAAACAGGAGAATTTAGGGTTACGGGATTCGCACATATGCAATTACAGATTTGCCCACTAAAAATCCAAACCCCCGCACCGACGCACCGACACCCGAAATTTGCACCGACGTGCGCACTAGACGGCCGCGGAACCGCGGCATTGGTTGGCTTGGGCCGCGGTTCCGCGGCCCTTTGGTAAGATCTTGTGCTCAATTTTTGTGGGCCTCTTCTATGGTATTTGGGATTTCTACTTATATGGTTCTTTTCTTCTTTTGGCTTCTGTGTTTTCTCCAGATCTTTCAGTGAAAACTTGTAGCGATCTTTTAACCGTTTGCCTTGACATTTTGGACCTTGCACTGTTCTTCATCTAGGCTTGACTAGGATCTGTCTATTTGTTGGTAAAAAGTCCCTTTTCTGTTGTCTTGTGTCTTTTTCACTGTTTTCGCTCCAAAAACCTGTATCCTGTAACATGCAACAAACGTGCGTCAAAAGTACCTGTTTATTTATAAAATGGATAAGAATAGGGGAATGAAGAATGCAATTTTATGGTCTGAACAGGATCCACCTTTGATATGAGATGGACCTCGTGTGCCAAGGTGAAATGTCTGAGCTTCGTTATCGCGAAGATCAGTGCCAGGCAATGCTTTTCGATGGGGGAGTAATTGTTTTCTACCCCTAGGAGAACTCGACTCAAATAGATCTCTCTCCTTTCCCTGATCGTTCTTTTGCGCCCACAGTGCGTCTAGAGAACCCTCAAGTGCCGTTGTATACAGGATAAGGGGATTTTCCTTAACCGGAGCGCTCAGTACCGGTGGATTTTGCAGGTATTGCTTGATTTCGTCTAGTGCATTTTATCACTTTTGATTCCAAACGAACGGGGTCCCCTTCTTCATTAGATGATTGTAGGGACGGCATTTTCCGGAGAGGTTGGCTATGAAACGCCGGATATATACGAGCTTTCCTTGAAGAGATCACAATTGTTTGAGAGTTCTTGGCATGAGCATTTCCATAATCACCTTGATCTTTGAGGGATCGATTTCGATATCCTGGTGCCGTATGATGAATCCTAGGAATTTGCCTGAGGAGACTCCAAACGCGTATTTTAGAGAATTCATTTTCAGATTATACTTCTGAAGACATCGGAACACTATTTTTATATGTTCTCAATGTTCCTCATGAGATCCGCTTTTAACCACAAGATTGTCGATGTGGCATTCGACGATCTCATGGATGAGGTCATCGAAAATTTTTGTCATTGTTTACCGCCGAAAACCGGGAAGACAAAATGTCTTGCCTGAATTTAGGGGCAGATGCTATTTAGTTTTATCTGTCCACCTCTCCGAAGATGCCAAGTTAATTTATGGCACCGTGTGTTGGAGGTTTGGACAGATGCGGTCGTTGTAGCAAACTTCGTCAGATTCCCCATCGTTTGCGAGGGGTTTTTGATTGTGGAGACGCTCTTCCCTGCAGGCGCAAGCCCCTGCAGTTAATTACGTTGCCGCGTAGCGATAACCACTTTCTCCTGCTCCAGATGTTCACTTCGTGTCGTGTGTGTTTGTTTTGTTTTTGGTTGCCCATGGATTGTATACGGAGACTAATTTGTGTTGTCGCTCGTAGGGCGGGGATTAGTCCAAATCCGTATTTTCTTAGATTTGGGTTTGGTTTGATTTAAGGATCGTTAACCTCATTTGAGATCAAGATCAACTTAAATGTTTGTTAAGGATATGTTAGTCTAAGTTTTAGACTAAGATCTACTTAACGGGGGTTCAGGATCATTTTTGACCCAACGAAAGAGTATTTGGGCTCTGTCGTTTTAGTTTAGGGACATTACGGTCCATTGGGCTTAAAGACATCATAGTCTATGTTTAAAGACATCATATTCCATAGAGTTTTGGGTTTAAGGACATCATAGTCCATGGAATATAGTTTAGGGACGTTGCAGTCCGTTAGGTTTAAGGACATCATAGTCCATCATTAGTTTAAGGATATTGCGGTCCATTGGGTTTCCATTGGGTTTAAGGACATCATAGTCCATAAAGATTAGTTTAAGGACATTACGGTCCATAGTTAGTTTAAGGACATTATGGTCCATAGAGTTTAGTTTAGGGATGTTGCGGTCCATTATTAGTTTAGGGACGTTGTGGTCCATTGTTTTAAGGACATCATAGTCCGTAGAATTTAGTTTAGGGACGTTATAGTCCGTAATTAGTTTAAGGATGTTATGGTCCATAGAGTTTAGTTTAGGGACGTTGCGGTCCATTGGGTTTAAGGACATCATAGTCTATGGAGTTTGGCTAATCAGTTTGAAGGTGCGCCAAGAGTTATTGGGACCCTCCACCTCTCTGAAAACGTTGAAGAATTACAATGACATGTATCAAAGGTGTGGAGAGATGTACCCTTGAACCAATTTCCAGATCGAGGGAAGATGTGGGATGAACATGACTTTAGATGCCATGTATTAGGAGATCACTCGCCATCTTTGGAACTAAGATCGACTTGGGGAGACCTGAGTATAGGAGGGCTTGGTTGGTCGATGGACAAAAGGTTTTTGGCCTCAGGAGACTTGGCTAATTTGGGCTAAGGTTAGCCTCTCATAGTGTCAAACACTAGTGTATGCTCGTCGCTCACGTGTTCCCACGTGAGGCGCTTGAAGTAGTGTTAAACACTAAAAATTTGAGGCGCTCACATGGGGTCACGTGAGGTGCTTGAAGTAGTGTTAAACACTAAAAAATTTTAAGCGTTTCACGTGGGGTCACATGAGGCGCTTGAAGTAGTGTTAAACACTAAAAATTTTACGCGCTCGCGTGGGGTCACGTGAGGCGCTTGAAAGCTGGTGCTGCTCCTTTGGGTTTATTCCCTAGAATCTTTTCTGAGTGCTAAGCACTATTGGGTCACGTGGAATCACGTGAGGTACCCCAAGAAAAATGGAAACTGCCTTTGATTTATTTCCTTTTTACTTTATAAGTGCTAAGCACTATTTGAGGGTCACGTGGGATCACGTGAGTCGATCTCAGTTGTCATTGTAATGTTCAAGCACTAATCTTTTCTTTACGTGCATGGAAGTCTTGAGTTTTGGGATGTTCGAGCCCCTTTGTTTTATAAGAATTAAATTCTTGTATAGGGTTAAACCCTAGTTTTATTAGAGGAATTAAATTCCTATATGTTCTTGTAAGAATTAAATTCTTTAAACTTAGTTTTTTCCCCTAGGTTTGAATCTACATAACAGAACCTTCCCGATGAGAATTAAATTCTCAACTGGTGGGGAGATCTGCTTCTGCAGATCTCAACCAAAGGAAAAACTCAGTTCTTTTAAGAAAAGTTAAACTTTTATGGAGGCGAAGAAGAGTTAAGATATTCTCTGTGTTTTGTTCCTTCTCTTACCTAGGGTTTCTTTTTCTCTTTGAGGAAATCTTCTTCTCTCTGAAGAATTAAATTCTCTTTTCTTTTTAGCTTACGAGGGGGTTTTTCTCTCTATCTCTCTATATCCTTTTTCTGTCTCTTGGCTCTTATTTATAGGAGAAAGAAAAAAATCAGTTTATTCAGAAAATCTCTCATTGAGAGATTTTGATTGATTTTATAATCAACCAAAATGATCTTTTCGATCAATCGGTGAATTTTATTCACCTTTGGATTTTTAATCCAAGGACTTCTATTTTACAGAAGATATTTCTCTTTTTTTTTTAACAAGATTTAGGAAAATATTTCCCCGTACAAAATTTTCTTCTGTGGATTGGTGATTTTTAATCACCATTGGATTTTTAATCTAACGGTGCTCTGTTTTACAGAGCGTAATCTTTCTTATTTAGAAAGATCTAAGGAAATATTTTCCAAATAGGGCTTTTGATCCCTTTTATTTAGAATTTAATTCTATCGGCTTAGAAGGCATAGGAGCCCTCACGTGTAGCACGTGACCTCCCAAAGTTAAGCCTACTAAAAAGCGTCACGTGCTGTCATATGAGTTTTTCTGGCCAATTGTTTGTTTTTTAGGAAGGCGCATATATACTTTGTATATAGATGCTCGCGTGCCTGCACGTGAGGCTCGGTTTCAGCCTTATTTTGTTAAGCGCAATGCCTATCACGTGTGGGCATGTGATGCTCCATTTATGGACTTTTCCCATTGCTTTTTATTTATTATTCATTTTTCATAAGGGAACAAATGCCCCCACAGCGTTGTTCTCACGTGGCTTGCACATGAGTGCAACGCCGACACCTTTACAGCCGTTGGATGGCCTAGGGGAACGGGGAAGTAAACCACCCTTGTCACGTCTTATAAATGCAAGGGTTTGGCCTTTGGGAAGCCACTGTTCTTTAATATTCCTTATTTGTTTTCTTTGAGAATTTAATCTCCTCTTCAGAGCTTAGTTCGCTTCCATTGCAATTCCAGAGTTAAACTCTGTTGGAAAAAGAGACCCTTTTTAGGTAAAGATCTTGCATATCAGAGAAACCCTTTTGAACAAAAAACTTTTGGATTTTAAATCCACCATAAGAGCTTTGCTCTCTTCTGAAACCCATCTGCTTATGGATCTAAAGACGTGATCTTTGAATAGTAGACCATAATGTCATGGGGTTTCTGGGATTTAATTCTATCACATAAAAGGAATTTAATTCCTCATCGAAGAGCTTAGCTCTGAAAGATCAAGAGAGCCCTTCTGGAATTTGATTCCCGGTGTTCTTGAAAATCTTTTGAAGGGGTTTTTCCTTTATTTTTACCCATTTGACAAAGTTTGTAATGGGTGTTCTTTTGTGAGGATGTCCCAAGTCGTTTAAACTCCAATGTGCATTTATTGAGAATCTTTTTTTTATTATCGCAATGATTACCCTGCTTCATAATTGGCGAGCCGTCATACTGATTTTGTGAGGTCTGTTATTTTTGCAATCAATGGTCCCATGGAATAAGCTTCTTGCCTTTTTCTTCTGCTGTTTCTACACACACACACGTATAGGTTGCATTAATAGTTTTTCCTCCCTTTATTTCAAGAACAATGGCTTCTCTTCCCTACTTTCCTTTTACTCGCTCAGACGCTGCTTTTCCACAATCGCCGTCAGACGAAGAAGTAATGGCGATGATCAGGGCCCATGACAGGGATTGTACCAGTTTGCTCTTGTGGGGAACTTGATATGGACATATCATCCGGGGACACCACAGCTTTATTTGCGAAGTGCCAGCAGAGCCTCTTCGCCCAATTTCACCGATGGAGCGTCCGCAGACTGTTTTTGTGGTGGAGGCGGCTGATTGGACTCCTATAGGCCGGCTTGAGCCGTCGACAACTGGGATACCCAACCAGCCTTTGCCAGCCATAGACATTTTGGGGCATCGCATTTGTCAGGGTGAAGCCCAACCGTGGGGACAAATTTATAAGATAGGGCTTACCCCTCGCCACCCAACGGGATATCTTCCCTGAGCTCGATATGCTCTATCCGCCCATCGTGCACGATTGCAGAAGGCCGGGCTCTATCAGGCGGTGTATGCATCCCTTTTTCATTATCAGTCCCCTCATGTCTGGTAGGTTAAGGCTTTTGTGAACCAGTGGAATCTTCCCACCAACACATTCTTGCTAGGGTATCGCGAGGTCTCTATTTCATTGGAAGAGTTTCGCGAGGTTTCGGGACTACCAATCAGGGGAGAGCATTATGAAGGGTTGCTGCCTCCCGATGAGTATGTGTTTGAGACGATGCCAGCTTCGCTTGACGACTTGACGGTTGAAAACGCCGCCCGCCATAAGTACCCTAGCTTAATCAAGGTTTTGGTTATTTTTTATAAACTGTTCGCAGTGTCAGAAGAGCATAGCGTCACTTTTGAGAGCTTCATTTCCTACTTTATCCATGAAGATGCTTTGTCCAAGACGGCTATAAAGTTTGCGAACATCGACGACCCTTTTGGGTTTGGGCTAGACAAACTGCCGGCCAAAGAAGAAGATTTACCGCAGTTTTATATCCCGATCTTGTCGGCCGTGTCCTTCGATTCAATTGTGGCTCCCGGCATGGACGAAGAGACCTTCTTTGTCGGCTTTATCAGCTTTTGGCTCAGTTGGTTCGCCATTCCAACGTGTCGTCGCTTCATGAGAGCTTCGGTCATCTATCCTGCTCATCGTGTGGCTGAAGGGATGCGACTAACTGTGGGCATCGCGGGGCTATCACACTTATACTATGGGCTGAGCGCTGCGGCCAATACTTCGACCTCGGGTGTAGATCTTGTAAGTTTCTCCCTCCACTACTTTACGTCGTGGATCGAGATGCATGTATTGGGGGCGTTCGCAGCGTATCGGAGGCCAGATTTCTATGATGCTTATACCTTCCCGCGTCTCATGAGGTTGGTGGATGCTTCTGCTCCTGATCTAACTCAGCTACGGGCCCTTCGTGTGTTGCTTAACCCGTATGCTAACGAAGGTGGGATGGTATTCAACGACCGAGTCCTCTCTGCTCCTTCGGGACCTGTTCAGCAACTATTCGATTTATCGAAAGAGGGAGCACTATCCTTAAAGCCTAAGGAGATTATGCATTTATACTTGATTAGGTCGGGTTTCTTGGTATTTTGTCAGAGTAACGCGGTTCTTTTTATGCTGTATAATCCGCACCGCTTTGCCTAGCAGTTGGGTTATAACCAAGGTGTTCCTTTTGAGGCGTTCTTAATCGAGCCTACTTCGTCACTGACGGGTATTCGCAACGCTATCCATCATTTTATACGGCTGAACACTGGTTCCCGTTTCATGATCCCCCGAGGCTGATCATCTTCCAAGGCGTGTGGAGTCTTTTACGGGTTGGTACCGTCATCGAGTTGGTCCCGTAATTGCCGAGGAGAAGCGGATACTCTTTGGATATAGAGCTCCCGCCCCAACCCAAGCCATGGGCGTTCCGCCGCGACCGCGGACAGTGGTTCGCCCTCCATTGAGGGGTAACGGTGCCTTACTTATCCCTGAGGTGGCGGATGCGGAATCGACTCCTCCCACGGTTGGTATACCAATGCGCACTAAAGCCCAGGCAAAGGCTTCCGATAAGGCGCTAGCAGTAGTTTCATCAGTTGCGGCGTCATCAATGGCGGTGTCATCACCGGTAGTAACACCAAAAGAGGATATTGAAGGCAAGGTAGGGCAGTGCCTGTTAGTTATATGTATGCCCTAGAGGCCATTACTATACATAGGATGTATATTGTAGTGGATGCTTGGACATATATAGGGAGGACTTTCTTGCTCGACATGATAGTATGCTATCTGGTTGCTCTTTACCTTAACGTGTACACTGATTGTCTCTCTGTTACATGTTGGTAAAGCCCTTAGGATGTGTACTTGACTACCTGGACTATGATGCGGATCATAATAGTGGGGACATGGTAGTCCATAAGTACATCCTTCAAAGTCCCTAGTCGTGGGTGTATCGAGACGGGGCATCGATATACCAGAGTAGACTAGCGTATACCTTCTCGACCCATACAGATGGGCGATGGATGATCCCATATCCATTGGTGTTTGACATCAGAGATGATATACGGGTGCTCAGTGGAGACTGGGTACACTGGACGGACTCGCCGAGAACTCCCAGATGGCTTTATACCTTACGTCAGATGGCAGTTCTCAGGTGACACTGGTACAGAGTAGTCTGTTGACCCGAGATCGTCATAGAGTCTTGTGTGGTTCCCACTGTGCTTTGATTTCCACCTTACCACGTCCAAGAGGGCGTGCAAAACGGTGGTTTTTGGGTACAGTCCCGAGTCACATGGAGGCAATGAGCGATAGGAGGGGATTTGTCTCTCCCGGTATAGGGAGTTGATGTTGCGCTGTGTTCGATTGCCTATAATCGGAAATCCCTGGCCAGGGTTGCTGAGATTTACTGGTAAGTGTTACCTGTAGTTTCTCGAACTGTTTTAGACCTCATATCGACACGACTTATCGAGCTATTGGGGTCTGACGTTTACCACCCCTAGGCGAGATATGCGACATATCAGACGACGAGACTGGACTGTACGGTAAGTGTTACTGGTTGGATTCACAGGAGTATGAGCGGGCTTGCTCGTCGATCTTCTGATCGCTCAATACCCGGGTGGCCGTTACGTTTAGCAGACCGCTTGCGGCTTGTGGGTGTTTGATATGATCATCACCTGCTGCCGGCGTATTGACGAGTCTTTAGAGTCCTACACAGAGGTTTCCTGGCTCAAGCGAAACGAAATAGGAGCGCATATGAGATATGTGCGGGACCGAGAATAATGCGTGTATGTGATACCGTATTCCATTCTCGCGATGAATGTATCGAATGGTTGTATGTGATATAACCTAGTTATCGAATCAAGGATTGATTCGATAAGCCGATACATTGGATATTAGTCGGTTATATGCGATATGACCGGATCGTTAAATCAAGTATTGATTTAATGATTTAATGCATAATTATATATTTGATATATTACTTTGCATTAACTAGTATTGGTTCACTTTAAAAGGATTTTCTCACTTGATGTGCACATTGTATATGTGATATATTTTTGTGTGCACTTGATTGTATCATGTTTGATGATACATGCTTACTTGAGATTGTGTAAAGATTAAACCATGGTTATTTAAATGGTTAGGGTTTTGATTTTCATATCTATTTATTTATTTATTTATTATGGAAAAGATAAAGAGAAAATGGTGGCTTTCTTTGTTTGTTGTTGAAGCTTCATGAAGCTTTGACTAAGTGACCATTTTGTCTTCATGCTTAACCCTAACCATTCAAACTAACCATAGTTCATTCTCTACACTTGACCATGGTTGATATATGATAAGTATTCATTTTATTTTCTTTTAGAAAAAAAAAACTTATCATATCATCTTCTTCTTCTTCTCCTTCTTCAACATGAAGAAAACCTTGCCTCCATCAATGGCATCTTGAGAAAAAGAGTGAGAAATCCAATTCTAAAGTGAACCCACTTCCTATTTCTTCATCCTCTACCTCTTGCCAAGTAGTATAGGGTGTTTTCTTCACAAGTTTCATGACTTGGTGAAGTGGGAGCTTGATCTTGTGATGCCTCGACGTAGATCATCTTCGGCATCGAAGTCGATGACCTAGCCCGCCCATTTCTCCGATGAAGCCGACACTAGAGTCCAAGATCCGATTTGTACAGCGGAGGGACGTCTACGTGGAGCTAAAGAAGTGGAGAACCGGATCTACAAAGGTTGTAGCCCCTTTCCTTTAGCGTTAAATTCGTTTACTCGCATTGCATCGCCTCATTATCTAGTTAACGATCCGTATTAGAGTTTATAGGCACATGAAATTTTTTAATTGGGCATGTTTGATGCCATGTGAGACCTCAGTAGTGTGCCTAGGAACCCTACATCGCCGTATCAAAGCACCAAAGGGGAGGGAGAGATCCTCTTCCAGTGTTAGCTCCAGTTCGAAAAGGAGGAAGAAAATAGTTGTTGCCTTGCTTGACCTTTTGCTGGAATCTGAGCCTACTGTTCAAGATGAGCCAATATCGATGCAAGAGCCAGATGATGGTCTCATTACCCTAGCTCGTCTACTGAGGAAGCCGCGCAACTGGCTGAAGCTTTAAGGCGTTCACAGGATGAGACTGAGAATGTGCACATCCCAAAGAAGCCCTACCATCTGGTTATCTTTTATGAAGATCCCCCATCGCTACGGAGAGTACATATGGGTTCTTTGCGAAGGGAAGACGAAAGAGCCCTCAAGCAGCCCATTTTGGCTGCTTCTAAAGATGAGCTGGCATTGAAGACCGGTGGGCATGAATCCGTATTTGAAGCCCGGCGAGCACATTTCCTGAGGAAGGAACGACGGCTTGAAAAAGCTATACTAGAAGCACGACTCACAGGATTGAAGATCGGTATGCATGTTTTCCGTATTTTCCTTTGGCAAGTAATTTGTATCGCTTTTTTATGTCTTCTTATCTTTGTGAAAACTTTACAGGGATTTCGGCAATGACAGAGGATTTGAGCCCAAGTCGTGTCCTGACTGTGGATTATATAAATGTCTCCGATGAGACACCGGCAGGTGCGGGGGAGATCGTTATAGCTGCTATTCCTGCTGTGGAGCTTCAAATGATAGCCTCTGTTCCTTCGGTGTCAATTCCTTCAGTGGAGGTAGCCACATTGGCCGTGGATCCTATGGATGTCTCTAATGGCTCACCGAAAGGTAAAGAAGAGATTGTCGAAGTGGTTGGTTCTATCTTGGAGCTCCTGGTGATGACCTCCACTTCTTCATCGTCTATATTTTCCACGGAGGAGACCTTGCCGGTTATAGACCCAGTGGATCTTTCCGGTGGTGTCTTGAAGATTGTAGGAAAGACCGCCAAGACCACTGTTCCCTCTTTAGATCTTGAAGTGGCACTGTCATTTTGCAACTGGGAGCTGCTATGCCAGCACACGTCCATGGTGATGTGCCTGAAGGCACGGAGGAGGCTGCCGAAACTGCTATCCCTCCAGTTCAAGGCAACCGGAGCATCGAAGGTAATCTTTTACATTTCATTTTAATGATCTTCTCGTTATCTGAACTCTTTTTCTTTCCAGAATTACGAGGGTTGGCGACGTCCATCATGGATCTATCTCCTAGAAAGTCCTTTCAGCGTCTGCTCGAGACGGCCGCCCCGCAGGCAATATCTCCGTAACGCATAGTTCTTTCTTCCAGGTAAGGTTAGTGTTATCTGACCCCTTCATTGTATTATCATTACTTTGTATAACGATGCTAATATGTCTTCTGCAGTTCTGGAAGCTGATGACGAAGTTGAGATCCTCAACGGGCCTGCGGATCTTTCCAACTCTCCTTGCATGACTATGGGTAAGTAAGGTTTTGACGTTGTTTTATCTATTCTTTGTTTGCAGATCTCACTGATTGTTCACGAATCTTGACAGCTTTGCCAGTCCTGACCCCGTTAGAATCTTGAACCGCCATGCCACTGGGCCCTTATGCTCGACATGTGTCTGAAAGGATGGCGAGACAAAGCATTCATTCCTTGTCAGCTCTTATTGAAGATCTTCGCGCTGGTAGTTCTGTTGCGAATGAAGAATTTGCTGCCGAATCCAACATTTCTTTGCCTTTTCTCGCCACTTATCACGATGAAACGTTGGTCTATGTCTGGGTCGAGTATTGCCGCCGAGTAGAGGCTTGCCTACATGGCCTTGAGTGCATACACCTTTCCTCTGAGCTCTCAACTGCAAAGGCGAGCCTGCGTGGGTGGATCGAACGGTGCGCCGCCAATCTACAATCGTGTGAGAAAAGGCCCAACCGGAAATTTTCGGAGAGGGAACTAGCCTCGAATGTCTTGGGGGAACTTCAAGCTTAGCTCACTACCAAGACCACTCGTGCGTACGAAATTTGACGAGTGCTTCAAGAAGCTATCACCGAGGTGGTCGCTCTTGATAAAGCCGTCGTCTTTACCCGCGTAATGATTGAGGCTCATAAAGTTGCTGAAAATAAGCTTGAAGGTCGGTTTGCTTCGTATCAGACCCAACAGTCTCAGGCGAAGACCCGTCTTGTGGCAATAACAAAGCTTGAAGCCGAGACTCAGCGGAAGAGCAATGAATTGATGAGCTTATTGCACCACCCGCCGGCTTAAAGATTTTTTTTATTTGTTGTATATTTTTGTATTCATTCATGAAGAGGAATATCTTGTATTCATTTTGATTCTTTTTATGAGATGTACTTTGTATTCATTTGGATTCATGAATAAAGAACCATATTTTATCTCATATTAGCGCTTCTTTTTCTTTGTCGTGTCGTTGGCATGTTACTTTAGTAAATATGGCCCATAGATGGTAGACAATGGTCCATCTTGACTTCTTTGTCAGGTAGCGATAGCTTAGGAAGCAGGTTCAGGTCTGCTGCCCAAGACCTTTCAACTTTATGAGCCATGAGGGTTTCATAAAGACTTTTCTCCCTACGAGTCGAGAGAATCTCGTAGGTGTAATTTCTCCTTTGGGGTCGTGAGGACTCCTAAGTGCGTTTTCTTTTGAGAGTCGTAAGGATCTCTCAAGAGAATTTTCTTTATGCGCAGGGACACTAATTTCCCCGCCGGTCGAGACGAATCGAGAGATTCTCGCAAAGACACTGATTTCCTCGCGGGTCGAAACGAATCGAGAGGTTCTCGCCAAGGACGCTGATTTCCCTGAATCGAGAGGTTTTGCCAAGGACACTGATTTCCCTGGGGTTGAGACGAATCAAGAGATTCCTATAAAGACACTAATTTCCTTACGGGTCGACATGAATCGAAAGGTTCTCACCAAGGACGCTGATTTCCCTGAATCGAGAGGTTTTTTACCAAGGACGCTGATTTCCCTGGGGTCGAGACGAATCGAGAGATTCCTGCAAAGACACTGATTTCCTTGTTGGTCGACGCGAATCGAAAGGTTCTCGCCAAGGACGCTGATTTCCCTGAATCGAGAGGTTTTTGCCAAGGACACTGATTTCCCTGGGGTCGAGACGAATCGAGAGATTCTTGCAAAGACACTGATTTCCTTACGAGTCGATGCGAGTCGAAAGGTTCTCACCAAGGATGCTGATTTCCCTGAATTGAGAGGTTTTTGCCAAGGACACTGATTTCCCTGGGGTCGTAACGAATCGAGAGATTCCTGCAAAGACACTGATTTCCTTGCGGGTCGACGTGAATCGAAAGGTTCTCACCAAGGACGCCGATTTCCCTGAATCGAGAGGTTTTTGCCAAGGACACTGATTTCCCTGGGGTCGAGACGAATCGAGAGATTCCTGTAAAGACAATGATTTTCTTACGGGTCAAAATGAATCGAGAGGTTCTCGCCAAGGACGCTGATTTCCCTGAATCAAGAGATTTGTGAGTTGACTTGATTCCGAGACGGAGCATTGATCCGGTGGGGAGGTCATTGATTGACTTGTTTCCGAGACGGGGCATTGATCCGGCGGGGAGGTCATTGGCTGACTTGTTTCCAAGACGGAGCATTGATCCGGCGGGGAGGTCATTGGTTGACTTGTTTCTAAGACGGAGCATTGATCTGGCAGGGAGGTCATTGGTTGACTTGTTTCGCTTTCTACTGTGTCGGGGTTGACTTGCTCCGCATTCTGCGGTGTCGGGGTTGACTTGCACCGCTTTCTGCGGTGTCGGGGTTAACTTGCTCCGCTTTCTGCGGTGTCGAGAAGGAATGTCGTGTTGATCTTCTGGGATGCAGATGCTACCGTCGAGATCTGACTCTCCCTTTGATAGAGTCTGTTGGGACATGTAGTTCCCTTTTCGTTTATGCCCATGGATTGTATACAGGGGTCAATATGGACTCGCCTGTAGGGAAAAAATTTCATTCTTTCATTTTTTTTATTTCCTTCCGCGATGCTCTATCAGTTCAGCTTTTTATATCGCGAAAGTCACGATTGCCCAATCATTTCGGCTATTTTTCGCGGTGCCCAATCATTTCGGCTATTTTTCATTTTACTCGCTGCTTTTTATTGTGAGTTGCCCAATCATTTCGGCTATTTTTATATGTATTTTTGGTTCGCTGATTTTATTGCGAGTTTGGACTTGAGATCTGATACCAATCTTGGCATCAGCATCGCTGCGACTGGAATATTGCCAGGAGAGAATCATCACTTGCTGTGAAAGGACTTGGAATTTGTTACCGATTTAGACATCAGCATCGCTACAACTGGGATATTGCCAGGAGCGAATCATCATTTGCCTTCGCCGCTATCGAACAAAGGTGGCTTAGTAGACAGGGTTAGGGACCTGACGACTAAGGCTTTTGACTTTGTGAGCCGTAAAAGTCTCATAAAGGTATATCTCCCTACAAGTCGTGAGGATCTCGTAGGGGTAATTTCTCCTTAGGGTCATGAGGACTCCTAAGTGCGTTTTCTCTTGAGAGTCATAAGGATCTCACCGGAGCATTTTCTCCTTGCAAGTCGAGAGGACCTACAAGTGTTGTTCACCAAATAGGGGAATTTCACACCATTGGTGGAACTGGGCGAGGGAATGCTTATTTATGCCCGTGGATTGTATACAAGGGTCAATATTGACCACCAGTAGGGCAGTTTGGGGGATATGATGGCTTAAGAACAGGTTCAGGTCCCCGTATCTTAAGACTTTTAAATCCTGTGAGTCGTGAGGGTCTCATAGGGGGGACATTCTCCTTACAAGTCGTGAGGATCTCATAAGTGTATTTCTCCTTAGGGATCGTGAGGATTCCTAAATGTTTTGCTTCCTTGTGAGTCGTAAGGATCTCACGCGGGTATTTTCTCCTTATAAGGTCGAGAGGACCCTACAAGTGCACAGGAAATTTTTTACAAGTCTGCGCCCTTTCGGGTTTTCACAAAATCGCCTGTAGCCCTGCTGTTTTTACTCACGGAGCCCTTTCGGGCTTTCATCCGTGCCCATTTCGTTTATGGACGCACTGTTTTTTTTAACGAGTCTATACCCTTTCGGGTTTTCACAAACTCGCCGGTAGCCCTGCTGTTTTTACTCACGGAGCCCTTTCGGGTTTTCATCCGTGCCCATTTCGCTTATGGACGTACCGTTTTTTTTAACGAGTCTGTGCCCTTTTGGGTTTTCACAAACTCGCCGGTAGCCCTGCTGTTTTTACTCATGGAGCCCTTTCGGGATTTCATCCGTGCCCGTTTTGCTTATAGACATACCGTTTTTTTTACTCGCCGCGTTAGCCTAAGGATGTCGCGGTTTGTAGTAGTTTATTCTACATGCACGTGTATTT
>JASDDO010000225.1:0-46073 GCA_030015575.1 Agapanthus africanus | reverse complement strand
AAGTGCAGCATCCCAAATCAGGGCTGCACCAACATACCACATAGCATTAGATATCGGCTACCTTATATCACTCTAAACTGCATCACACTCTCTTTACCTGTTTAGTATCTGTCTTTTTAATGTAATTGCTAAAATTTGAATTGTGAATCATGGAACACCTATTTAATATCAATTGGTACTTAATGCCAAAATGCTTGTTTTGTTCTCTTGCAAAGGCCTACCTATTTCCAAGGAAAATTTATCATGAACCGTCCATCCTTATCGTCAAAGGTGAATCACCATTGTCCTGAACTTTTTTAATGTTTACAACATCTGCCTGACCATGACCTTCTAAGTCCTAACATTTCTCTTACCACTCGATAATTGAATATTTATTGTGTTTATATTCAGATAAAATGTAAAGTATCTTGGTTGCTGATTAGGATCTAAATATATGATGATTGGTGAGTTCAATCGTTTTTAGTTGTGGTAAGTATATGACTAAAATGTGCCTGCGTGCAGGCCCATTGGATTCCAAGTATATTACCCATATTTTTTTGCTTCGTAAACGTAGAACAATGCTAGAGTTAACATTTTTCCAGTGTCTCTTGAGTTACAAGTTCTAACACAATTCGAGGTTCTTTCTGCACAATAATTTAGATATCATTATCAAGCCACTATAGAATGAACTTGCAATGGTGCAAATCCTTTAGCTTGAAAATTCTTTTTGCTGACCTGTAGTCTGAAGTGAGGTAGCCCAAAGCTAAACTCGTTTAGTAACAACTAGTTCTTTCTTATTCTAAAAGCATGAGCACTTTGTTATTTGTCTCACAGTTTTGAGATATATAGTCTGTTACACTAAATCTCAGAGTCCACGAACTTAGATTACTTCAACATAAGCAATACATCGACTCTTTATCACAGACCAGTACTTCTTCTCCTTACTCTAGTTAGGAATTTTAACAAACCTATAATCGTTAAGTGGACTTAAAAGGGTGATATGACTTAAGGTCAAGGACAACTCCGGCAAAAGATCCAGCAGCAGCAGCAAGAGACACAATCAGACACGTGAAGCTGAGCAACTGGAGCCCAACCCATCGCCCTGTCCCTTTCTTGATCTTCTTTTGAGCTATGTACATTTCTACTGGGAAATACACTGTGAGTGGCCAAAACCCAAAGGCCCCTAGGATCCCCACCACATCGTTGAAAAAGGGCAGGAGCATGGAGATGATTGTGGTTATAATCACGAATAGTGTCCTCCACACGAGCCGGAAGAGGTTGAGGTTGTAGATGGAGTTTGAGAAGGGGATGGTGACCTCGTACTCGTGGATGATGAACTCGCTTTTCGGCCACCTTTGAGCGCTCCACTTCTCTACGAAGGCATAAAGAGGCTGGCAGTACACCTGTCATTGCATTTTAGAATTTCTTGGAATCAGTTGCCAACGCTTCAAAATGTGAACAATATGACTAGGTAAATGTGATTTATCTAAGAATTGTGATTCTAAAGGCAACAATGTTCCAATTTTTTCAATATTATAGATGGAATTTTTTTATTGCTCGATATACCAGCTTTACCCTAGATCTGCACCTGGGGCTTGAAGATTCTTTCTATTAAAGAACTTTCCATTGTACCATACCCTCCGAAGTTGTGGTGAAGATTGATATACCTGATAGGCTCCAACAAGATGCACGACAATGGCAAGGTTGGCTATGTCGATGAGCCAGTAGGGATTATAGAAACCAAAACCAGTCAATAGGTTTGAAGGTGCATCGTCTCCAAAGGCGGCGTAGCCCATGCAACCACAGAGCAAGTAGAATGTTGTTGTGACGGCAATACTCAACAAAGTGGCCTTCTTCATGGTTTTGCTCTCAGCAGGAGGAGACTTCACGGTATCCTGTGAAGAAAGGGAGATTGAAGTTCATGTCACCTGGTGAAACATTACTATACTTTGTTTGTTTGCTAAATTTCATTATACCACAACGTTTTCTAGATAAATACCATGAATCTTATAAGTTGCAAGTAAATATCGTGAACTTCTAGATTAGTCTAGCCTACAATGTGATACCAAGACAAACGATTGCAACCGACATGCACGGTTTGGTCTTAAATTGAATAGGGCTAAAAGCCTAAAAGTTCATGGTAATATTTGCAGATGGAACCTTCATGGTATTTATTTGCAATTTATAAAGTTCATGGTGTTTATCTAAAAAGCGCTCATGGTTCATGGTATGTTAATGAAATTTAGCCATAATAGTTTATCGATATGTAGGTTTGGTTTAGACGGAATGCCTGAATTTCAATTAGGATGATCGAGTAGGAGTAAGCAAAGGCAATGTCCCCAAGTGCCTGTAAGTTCCTCCATATCTTCTGCATGCCGGTCACTGTTCCTCCTTTAGTTACGGCTCCTATGCTGATACCCATGAGGCTTCCTTTGAATTTCCCGTTCTCTGGAATATTAGTGAAATTTAGAAATATGTATTCTGCATAAACAGATATACACATGTGCAAATCTCACACATGCAAGCACACAAATTTATAGGTCAGATTACTTGGAAGCAAGTAATTACTAGCCCCTTTTTTCCTAAAAGAATAAGTCTAAAGCCGTTTGGAAGATGTTTTATAGTTTCATCTTTTCGTCCTTGTTTTCCCTTTTGCAGATAATTTTTCAAGCGCATATAAAAGGAGATTGGTTCGGTTTACAAAGGGAAAGCGCTTAAGTTGAATGGAGACTCCGTTTCCTTCAACTTGATTTATAAGGGGTTTGTAAATTACGTTGTATCTTTGCACCTATTTGTTTTAGGTAGGAGTTGCTTACTCCATACTAGTCATTTAGAAAAATACATATGCATACTTATAAAAGCATAGATCTACTCATATGCATTTATTTGGAAAACAATTTTGTTCATTCCTACTCACACATGTGGTGCGATACATGCAAATTCTATTCTGAACGTAGAGAACACAAACGGCTGATACACAACGGCATACGTATACTTTAGCCTAGTCTTACACACAATATTTATGTATGCATATATGTGAATATAACCTGGTATGCCATTTAATTTGCAGTTTCCTTATCAACCTTTATATATAAGTTGACCCTCATAAGCACTATAAGTGCGTTCTTATTTTATATCTCCTTTTCTTGTGCCTTAAAGTATATTCATATAAATCTTTACAATTTTTGTGGCAGAGATCCATCCAAGTAAGGATTAAGATTCCTCTCTCTAGATAAGAAGGACAATATCCTTCCCTTTGAGTTGCAATCAACTTTTTCTTCAATAATTAAAAGCATTTATTAGTGGTGCCCCCATTTTTTGCCACCATCTAAAAAGCTGATGGTGACTTAATTTATACCTGCAACCTTGGCAACTCCTAAGCTGAGGCCAACAGTAGAATATGTGAAGGACATGACTGCAGCAACTATGGAGAGCCACCACACTTGATCAAAGTCTGGGATCTGAGAGAAGAGCACCTCTGTGATCCCAAAGATGATCATGTACATGTTGCTCGACGTTTTACACGGGTCCTGATCTCCATGAGCGTGAAAACAATTTGACCTCTTGATTGCCCTGCACATGAACATGCATCACTATATCGACTATGTCATTATATTGTCGTGCAACAGGTCCAGGGTTCAAATTCTGTTAACTTACACCATACTGATTGAGGCGGCAATTGTGTACCCAATTGCTACACCTACGAGGTTCATGTACTGAATTGCTCCACAAACTTTGACTTTTGTTCCACCTGCATGCCCAAGATACAAGAAATTCATTCTTCTTGGTATATTAGCTGAAATGTGATCGAACACCATACGAAATAAATAGAAAAGAATAGAAAATAAAATTACATTGCCGTAAACCCAAAGGGAGGGCAATTTTACACAACCCCTGAAACACCCTTACCCTCAAATTGTTTTTTCTTTGGCCATAAGATCGGACACATGTGAGACCCACCCTTCTCGAGTTGGCTGCATGCTTGAACTTGCGACGTTTCCCCATTCTGTACCCTACCAGCTCAATTATCAGCTGCTCTGGTGATAATAATAGTGCAGGATTCAGATCTGGTCCTTGTCCATCTACCACCCAACATAGTGTAGGATTCTGTTGTCCCTGTCTATTTACTTGACTGTGAACCTTATGAGGCTGTAATGTACTCTCAGATACCGACGTGTCGTTTGGCATTACAGTGAACCCAGATGCCTACCACTCACCCACCCTTTTAGACTTACCCTCAAGTTGTTATACTTTATATTACCACTACTTTCTGGTGAACTCCACCCCGCTCTCTTCCTCTCACATTTCACTATTTACAGAAATGACATGACTATAGCATTACCAATTATTTCGTGAGTTATGGAGGTTCTTACCTAAGTTGGCCCTTACAGCATCCATGTATGTGTAGTTTCTCTTCCCCGTAACTGGATCGCCGGTTCTGTAGCAGTCGGAGAGAAGGTTGGAGGTGTAGTAGATCACCATGGCGAAGAGAATCATGACTGCGGGCCCCGCGATCCAACCCAGCTGTCCAATGGCCCATGCAAGGGACAGGACTCCTGACCCTATCACTGCAGTGATGATGTGAGAAGAGGCAGTCCACACTGTACCTATTCCGATAAAAGATTCATATTTTAGAATTTGAGGGATTAAAGGGTTTTTTAAAAAAAAATTCTTTTCTTTTTTGGATTAAAGGAAATAACGATCAAGTATTTATAGTTCTTTTAGAACAAATATTACATGTTTAGCAGAAATAAATAGTTTAATGATAAGAGATGAATACGGCTATGCTTCCGATACTATTAGGAGAGCTGGAAACGACTCTGCTCCTAAATAAAGAGATTGAAGATTGTGATATGAGAGACACACTCAGAAAGGGTTATAAAATTTTGCTTATTTCAGTAAAGGTATAATAGTAACACTTGTCAGTATAGAGCTAGAGGTCTAGAATTCAAAGCCCGCTCCCATCAGTTTTACAACCTAAGAAAAAGGAAAATTTTACCTGTTCGCTTGAGTCGGCCATCATCGTCAAAGCACTTGGAAAATCCTGGTTGAGGGTTGATGGCTTCGACATCTTCACGGGTCTTGGGCTGTGATTGCACTTCAAAGTACACCCTGCTTGCATCACGATTATCCGCCACCTAAACGATAAGAAGTTACAATTTAGCCATGGAAGAACAATAAAAAGGAGTCACTTTTGGTACACACGTAAACTGAGAAGAACATTTAGTATACAAGATATGTGCTGTTCAGTCCTGAGACTTACAACATTATCGTGCATCCTCGATGGAAGCGTCCGGCTTCTAGGCAACATGGTAGTATCTCAACAAGAGAATGCTTGAGAAATTATGATATATAAATGGGAGTGTGCTTTAGATGAAGAATGGGGAAGCTAGTAGTAAAATAGGGGAAGGGATGCATCTTTTGGTTTAAGGAACGATCCATTTATAATGTAAAGAGACGAGTGTGAACCCAGTCCCACTATAGACATTGTCATAGGAAAAGGGAGTGGTGTAGGGCACGGTGTAAGCCTGTGCAGCAGTAAAAGGAACCAACGTGCCTCACGAATCCTCCCCCACCCCCACCTCCACCCCCTCCCTAAAATGACCAACACAACCTTGGAAGTTATTTACGTTTTCTTTGAACTTTATTTTGGAAGGCCTGTAACCTTATTACTAGTAAAGAGGGAAACTGTACAGGAATCGTCTTTGAAAACCATTTCGTCGGTGATATTGCGCGTTACTGATGGGAATATGCTCGTTGTTGATAATCCCTAATATGCAGATTGTCATAGATGGACATTATGTATACTGACCAGTTTCTTACCGATGAATTACTTCCATGAATATTTTTATATTTCATAGGGAATTGATCTTTATGGATTTCTTGCATATTTTTATAGTAAGATCCATGGAAATGGCATTGTTTCATGTAGCATCTAAAATGAGAAAGGAACTCTATCAAAAAGGACTAAACGAGCTTGAATGATTTTATATTGCTTATTATTATTAGGCATCAATAACAGTCTAATCCCATTTATTTGAAACCTTGGACTTGAATCGTTGAATAAATAACTCTTGCATTTTGAATTCAAAAGTTTTATTCACTTTCTCTGAAGATGAATTGATTCAGACTGGCGAGACAGAAATTTGTCAATATTTTACCAGATTTGGGTAATCTGGGAATTTCAGAAGGAAGATTCTTTAGTACAGGAGTCGTCAAAGGCGTCAACGAGTGGTCGGATCGGGTCTTTAGAAATCAAGGAGCCGTCTCTTATTCTCATCCTATATCTTATGGGACCAATAGTTGTTTGTGGCTTGTGCTCAGTGACGCTCAATTGCACCATCAACAGAGAGGTATGTGGCCAAGATCCACTATTAGGGTCGTTATCTTGCTCCATCCACGCGCGTACACACATCAAAACTTTTGCCACACCATGTAGTCTCCACTTTCATATATCTGTCGATTATCCATAAGAAACCTAGTCACTGCAAGATTGCCACCTGGCTTTTACACTATCTATAGGTGGTCTCACCAAATCCAGATTAGGTTTCTAATCAATACTATGCATATTCAAACATAATACAAGCATTTTCTCATGGAGTATAAGTTTTTGGTTGCTATTTTGGTTTCTACATTAATAGCAGCCAGATATTTGTAGTTACCTCACACTTGGTGCACTTGGTGCACATAATAATATTTATTTTAAGAAAATAGGTGTTTATATTTTAAGATAATGTTATTTACTTTCCTGGTGTTTCCTCCTAATACTGCAAACTAGTGGAGGATGTTTATGATGAGGGATGGGATAAAGCTTTAATTTAATTATTGCCTCCACCTTCTTCACTTTCTCCTGATGAGCTTAAGAATCCTTAATATCATATATAATTATGAAGGCTAACCTTAAAACGTTTTAATTTAATTAACCTTAATCTACTTTATCATGCAGAGCACCAATTGATCACCAAGCAAGCTGTGTCTAAGCTTGTATGATTAGATTCCACTTGCCATATACAAGGTTGCATGGATACGGATACGACACGACACGATACAACGACATGGAAAAATCCCAACATATAGGATACGAGGACACGGCTATACATATAATCTTATAAAGATAAATATGATATCAAACTATTATGACATCATTATTAAACAAGGAAAATTTAATAAGGCTAATATGTTGTATGCTAATAACATATTAAAAAAATGATTATACGCATATGATAAGTATAGAACATATACTATACGTATATGGCATACATACAATATGACCGATAAGTGTCATGCAAGTTGTGTTGTAAATGTCGGTTTCCGATACGTGTCGGACACGGATTCGGCAACCCAAGTGTCCGTGCAGCCTAAGCCATATATGATCATAAATGAATGAGAAGATAAAACTGAGATTATGACCTAAAGGGAAAGCTAACACATAAATCAAGGGTTGCTTCTTCATCCCAGTTATCTGCCACTGAAATTAGAGCGATGAATCCATCGATCACTGCGATTTGCGCCTTGACCGCCACCACCATCTCAAACCCACAATGGAACATCAGAGATTAGAGGATCACTTGTTTTTTTGTTGTTTGGTATGGGCGTGGGTGGATGAGGAATTATTCGGTATGCCAGGTGTAATACGTCTGGATAGGAAATTAGAGAAAGAGGAATTTTGGGCAGTTTTGAGCAGCGTGTAGGGCTTACGCTTTTATTACTTTTCTCTTATCCGGAGGTATACGGCCGGTACATGGAATAACTTTTCGGGGTGGGGTTTTTTTGAATTTTTTTTTGTCTCTTGTACTTAAATAATTACTTAAATTTTCTCCAAAATAAAAGTAAGGGAAATTAAATTAAACCCAATGAACTTTTACTGTTTTTATATAAAGCATCAAATTTATAAATTGGGTACACATAACACCGTAGTGAAGTCAAGCATATGAGGTATATCAATTGGGCTTAACTCGGTAAGAATTCTCTTTCTAAAATGAGGTCGCTACTTCAGCTATAGGGTTACATCCAAAACAAAAAACATGTGTATTTTTAAATTCTTAAATCTATAAAGTTTCATGGTACCGTCTGTAATTTATAAAATTAAATGGTTGTATTTAGATATATAACAAAATTTTATGGACTTTTAGACTTTTACTATGATTTATTGTAAACTAAATTGATTACAACTCTTTTCTTTGACTTCTATACCAATTAAGCTCCTCTCTTACTTCTTTGATAGTCATACTTGCCACTTGCCAACATAATAGATTGTTGTGAGTATAGTATATATAGGCCAAGGTTTTAAATATTGTGCATCAGAATTGTATCGTATGTGTGTTTTTATATCAGATAGCGGTATTGGACGATATATCGCCTATACGAGTTACGCATCAAACGTTATATTGGGTACCAGTATCGGGTATATCGGCGTCCGTATCGGGCATATTAGATGTCAATATCGGAAATTTCACCATAATTAGACATATTGATGTACTTTATAAGCGAACGGTATACATATATTTTTAATAAATTTTATAAATATAAAATTTAAGAAAATCTCAAGACGAGAATATAGGATTGGGTTTAAATATTTTAGTTTGTGTTTTTGGATTCTAAATGGGTTTCGGGTACGGGTTTGAAACCCAGAAGGATATAAACCTAGACCATTTTCTCAAATCAACACAATATGGGCGATATTTAAACCGATACAGCATACTGATATTTGTAATATCGGCCGATATTAGGTTAAAACGATAAGCTTCCTTAATATATAAAATTTATTGGTGCATGACCGATATCGATATATCAGCCGTTATAAGGGATGTTTGTTTCATTGATATAGGCATGCAGCCATATGCAAATGAAAAGAAAATTAATTATAAAAAAATATCTGGGATGCATAAGAGAGTACAAAATGCCAATCAACCAAGTATTCAGAAAGCTCATTTGTCAAGTAAGGAAAAATAAAATTGAAATTTTGGGCCAATGCTCTTGATTATGGCTCCAACTAGATCTAAGCCCCCCCATTCAAACCTCCGACTAACATTTTCTTCTCATATCAGGAGTCTAATATATTTCATCATCATCTCATCCACAAGGACCTTATATGCTCTCTCTGTAGGATGAAAACTATCCCAAAACACATAACTTGATGAATTTTTGCATATACTTGAGAATTGATTGCACAATATAGCAACCTCAACTTTTCCTGAACCACAACATCCTAGTGTTGATTCCTCAAACCCTGCATAGATTTCAAAACATGAATCATTAATAGATATATTTGAAATATTATGGGCTACTTATCTGAGCTACACTTTGCTTTCCTTGCCTTATTATTAGCAGGAAACGGTCTTTAGTTTCAATGGGTAAAATGGATATATACTATTCATCACCATAGCAAATCAAAGAATGATTATTGACTTTTTTTAAAATGAAATATACAAAATTAAGAAGAATTTGAAAATGGAAATAAATAACTTCAGCCATTGATATGTTATAGATGATGAACGGAGGATATCTATTTTTAATTAAAAAAAAAGCTTTAAAGATGGCTTTCAGCAGAACTACACCCAGTTTGAATGCCTTGCACTTTACTTATTCCAAAAAAAAAAACCTTTAAACATGATAAATAATTCTATCGAGGGGTATTTTGAGAGTAGAAAATATATGGAAACGGGAATAATAAACAACAATTTTTTTCTTGATTCGGGGTTGGTATTCCGCTAACTGGGTAAAAGTAAAGGGATTTTTATGCTATGTAGCGTTTAATTTACAACTATTTTTTTTCTTTGAAAAATATATTACCATGTTTTTTGGGATTTTGAATGAGATCAAGCAAAGTTGAGTAGATATCAATATATGCTAGTCTTGTCCCATTAAGAGTAGAAGCAAGCCTTTGTAGCTCCCTTGGTAGCTTTGAGTTGAACATTTGGGCTAATTGGTTGCGTTCAGCTCCACACTCTCTTGTGTCTCCTCCAGCTCTTGTTCTTTGCTCTGGTACACATCCTATTGGGGGAATTCCAATGACACCAATCTTTTTTGCTCCAAGATTTGCCAGTTCCTTCAATATAGAATCAAGATATTTTAACAACAAGAATACCATTCTTCATAATACCATATTCATATAAGAGATTATCTCCTCAAAGCGCGATTCACAAGTTTGAGGAATGCAACATGAACAACGATAAATTTGATGAGACATTCTTGACTTGATTATATTTTGGTTATGTTATGTAGATTATATTTTGGTTATGTTATGTATGGATATGATGGAGTTGACACAATGTATAAACTAGTTGGCTAGCGCATGCTCTGTGTCCAAGAAAAGAAGAAGTTGAAATTTATTATTTTTGTAACAATTATAGTAATTTTTAAGGATTTTTGGAAGAAGAGTAATACAAGCATTTTCTTGTAAACAATTTTCATCTTACAGTTTCTAAATTTGAAGGGTTTAAAAGCAAACTAACGAATTGAAGTTTGTTATAAAGTGACTCTTATTCCCATGTTTCTTACATTAATGAATTTATCCATTAGGACCCGATAAAGAGGCAAAAGCAAAGACAAAAATGGTCTCTTGCCGTTTTCTTGAGAATGCCTCCATATGGATGTGACCAACCCGTCCCAGCCTTATCCTTATGAGGGCATTCTCAGAAAAATGGCCCTGCACACATATCCTGAGCCATGTTACACTACATATGTGAAACAAATTGAGAGTCAAAATTGAAAGTATTCATAAGGAGTTTCTTGTAGCTATAAATAAACACATTGGAAACACATGGAAATTTCAAAAAAGTAGTTTTTACTTTTTACCTTGGTAAAATCTAAAGCAGACTCTAGCAGAAAATTGGCATAAGAGGGGGCATCATGTGTTAATCTTCTCAAAGGATTGTCATGATAAAAAACCACATCATTGCTCCCTGCACACACCATGTACACACTCTCTGATATTATGCTTGCAGCCTTCTTCTCTCCTGCCATCCTTCTCAACTTCTCCTTGTATTCCTTAAACATCTCTAATTGCTTTTCCATTGGTATCACAAGCTGCAATCAAACCAACATCCTTTTAGATATCATAAGAGAACAAATTTTTACGCGAAAATTATTCTATATATGAAGAAAGAACAGTTATAAGAAATTTACCGCTAGTTGAGCTGTCAACGTATCATATCCGGTACCACCAGAAGCGAAGCTTACTCCGGTAAGAAGGTCTTGGTTTCCTGCCTCCGAATAAGCCGGTAGAAATTGCTTCACTCCAAGAGCCGAAGCTAGTGATTGCCATAAAAAATGATGAAAATGCATTACAAGCGAAATATATATAGTAAATTGCAGGAAGCTCTCTTCCCTTTTGTTCATACAGCAGGATACCGTCCTAACTCTTAAAAGATGCATATTCCTTAGCAAACTTTTGAGAAAATTATGTATGTTAAAGCTAGAGATAAAACCAGCTCTTCTTTAAAAGTTTTACTATGGTATGTAACCAAACACATTGAGGGGTGACAATGTGCAATACAAATGGAGTACCGATGAAGTCGGTAGCGATCTTTCCATTAGAAAATCTCCCGGTCGCTTTGTTCCCGATGAAATCTTGACCATAAGGAGGAAAGTTGCATCGGACTACCGATATGATATTGTTGTTGTTACCGGGGTCCACGATGGAGTCTCCGAATACGATCAACGAGGATGCAAGAGGCGACCTTTTCGTCGTCTTGTGAGCTCCATGGATCAGTTGAAGTTGAAGAAGAAGCATGAATATGGCTAAAGCATAAGAAACAATAGTTAAAGAGAAGAAAGCCATGGTTTTTTTCTCAACCAAGAGCGTTGCATGAAAAAGAGAAGAAGAGGGGTTGTTATTTGTAGGTAAAAAGAGCGGATGAGAGATTACAGAAGACAATGGACAGGAAAAGTGTCGTAGCCGAGTCTTTTGTTATGTTCCCTGCCATGAAATTCTCCTATGTTTTAGTTTTCTTTTCTTCTCATTTCTTTCAGAAAGAAATTTCTTTTCAAAGTAATGCATGGCTCATAATTCTGAGCCAATTGTTTTCAGAGTAGGAATTTTTAGCCTAAGCTGGAAATTTTTTTTAGTTCTGTTGCAAAAGAAAAACAAAATGTTAAATTCTGAATTCATGTTTATTGTCTGTAGCCTCAATCTCTATAATTTGTAGGATTAGTTAGAAAAATAATTATTGTAATAAACATATCCATGTCGCCATCTCTGTAGCCTCAATTTCTATAATTTGAAGGATTAGTTAGAATAATAATTATTGTAATAAACATATCCGTATCGCTAAGGATGTAATTTTGCCTTCAGATAGTTTCTATTCTAATGGAAATGTACAAGCAGATCATGCTGGCTCAAGAACAATCAATAAGTTTAGTAGGGAAATCAAGATTTTACTACCATAATTCAACTATCAAATGCTTAGTCGACGCGAGTGTCACTGTAGTTTAATAGTAAAGCCTTTACACAGTTGAGGATGGTTGGATGATGTTTGGGTTTTGAATCCTACTTGCATTAGCCTACTGCTTGTTAACTTGAAAAAAATTGCTTAAAAGAGGATTCGACAAAAAAAAGGGGCAATGGTGATCTATTATATACAAATATAATATTTATAATTCAAATGAAAGCGTGGTTATTTACCGAGAGAGGGATGAATAGAGTTTTTAACAAATAATCTCTAACTTTATAATAGTAGCAATATGTTCTAGCAATTTTAAGCACAATTAAATTAAATCAATTGTAACACAAGCAATATAATAAAGTAAAGAGATAAAAAAGATGCAAACTGTGACACGGTTGATTTAGAGTAGTTCGGCACCCTTTACCTAGTCCACTATCTAAGGTTCCGTCCTTAGGACTTTTCCCTTTCACAATAACGCTTCTTTGATCGGGCAGACAAACCCTTACAAACATCTTGTTTTCCTGGTAGTGGAACATCCTTACACCTCCTTTTCACGGGTAGTAGATCATCTCTACAATATTTTGATTCTTCTCTCTAAACAGTGAGAAACGGTGAAGCACATACAAATCTTCTTTAGGGTCCTGAAGGTGATGAGCTTGAGAGGATCTTTTTAAAATAATTTGAGCAAGTGATGTTCTCTTTTTAAAATATAAAAAGTAATAGTAATTTATAGATAAGTAATTTTTGTATTCTATCGTTCAAAAAATTCTTTTAAACATCATCCAACAGAAGATAAGAAATAGCATGCAAAATATTTCACAACGGACCTAATAAATTAGAGCAAAGAATTGCTCTCGTTTACATTTGCATGTGCTGTAAAGCCATAATAATTATACGAGGGGCAAAGATAGAAGTACAATTAGACATAAAATGCATCATATCACCTCAACCTTATGTAAGGAAATGATAGATTTAGATGGAGATACAAAGGAATGAGACCAAAAATAGTAGGCAAAATATGTATAATCAATCACCTTGTCCTGTGCCATCAACAGGACACATGGGCTAAGCCCAAAAGAAAACATTCGACGGTTGTAAAAATAATTTAATGTTAATTGCAAATTTTAGTAATATACTTTTTAACTTTAGAAACTAATTTTGGACTCAAATATTTTGCTAAAATATGGCGCAATATGAAAATAAAATATCATGCGTGGATTCTCAAGCTCATTAGAATCTAACCCTTTTATATTAAGTTCCTTAAAAAAAATGAGTAGAGAAATAAAAAATAATAATAATAAAAACAAAAACCCCAAAATCCTATCTACAACTTAACAATCTTTGAGTCTTTTTTTCCATGTTTGCTTTAAAGTTGATCCTGAAAAGTTTGGTTTGTGAAATTGCAATATTTGCCTCCATCTTCCTTTTGATATGACATTTGCAGTATAGTCCTCCGACCTCCATTTAATGTTCCATATTATATAATCCTGCAAAACGATTAGCTAACTAGCTAACGTGGAACGATATGTTTGGCAATAACCAAAACTTAACTGGGGTGAGTCCAACATCAAATGCATAATCAATTTAGTACAATGCACAGAAAATATAACTGATGAATGAAAATTCACGAGAGGTTCTCCATTGCAGCTCTATTTGAATGCAACCATTCTTGGAATCAATCAGATGGTACTTCTGATTGGTTCGCTTGTTGTTGATGACATCCGCTAGTTTTACTTCGACAAAACCTAAGGTTTCCTGAAAGTAAATAATAAATCATACATTAAAATATCCTTAAAAGAGCCAAAAATGAAACAAAATCTAGCTTGGCATAGCCCATTGAATCAAATATTAGTAATATCGGCCAATATATCGCCAAACTTCTTGACAAGACCGATATATATTAATCTGTATGTGATGTATCATATATCGGCCATATATGATGTATCAAACACCAATCCTTAAGGTTCTCATATTTGCCCACCGCCGATATCTGATATTTAAAACCTTCACATCACTTAGTTCTTCCCTGTATCAGAGAAGATGGGTGATTTAGTAACCAAGTAATTACCTTGGAATGTATGCCAAAAGTTGATGGCTTGCTAACAACCTCTACATGAATTTTATCATTTGTAGGTGTGGTTCCTCACACATGAACTGAAACTCTTCTTCCCTTCTTGGATCTTTATTTTTCTTAATGTGCAGTATTCATAGCAACAAAAGAAACATGTAATATAACTACGATAACAAAAGAAAACATGAAAAACTTGAGGAAACATCTTATATCACCTTTTTCACTTTTCACCCCTGAAATGCAATCTCACGTATGGGTTTGTATGGTTTTCTCCCTCGAGATCTTGAGCTTCATGAACGATACAAACGAGTAAACCGTCATTTGATGGAGTGTCCTCAGGAGCCTTTTCTACTATATCTCCGATATTAACAGTTTCATATGCTATATCCTCTTTAAAAGGCTTATATGACATTTCCACAATAATTTGTCCGCGGGGCTTTTCGTTTCAAAGGATCTTTAGGATCCATATTCTTTAACAAGTTTAGTGTAAAAGATTTCGGCTCATCAGGTGTAAGTTCTTTCAGCAGGATAACGTTCATAACCATTTTTTCGTGTTTTCAAGCCTACAACAAAGATTGCGCAAAAGTGAAGGGGGTTTCCTGCTATTCCCAAATTAATATAAGAAGATAATCTACGGAGAGGCATGCCTTTTCCCAATCATAAATTTCTATCTCCAATGTTTGAGAATCCGGATCTTTGACGACAAATTTGAACTCCTCGTTCCATTCTTCGACCAAATTAAGCTCATCTTCGGTAAGCTTTAATTTCACAAATGGGTCAGATTTACCTATAAGCTCTTTGTTTTTCAGTTTAGATGCTTTCACAACATTAACATGAAGAATTCCAACAGGCTTCTTCATGGCGCTGCAAGATTCATAAGAAAAACGCCCAGATTTCAGTAACCAACATACGATGTATACGCATCAAAATTTTGAAAGTATAATATTTGTTGCGAATAAGGCAATCACAAAGCAAACACACAATCGATAACGAGAAGAAATCAAATCACAGGCAAAATATAAATATGAGAACTTACTACAAAACTGATAGGCGAAGACGAAGCTTTATTAATAATCCAAATATGGAGTACAAATCGATGAAGAAAACACAAATCCCTCTCAAACCCTAGACCTCTCACAATAACAATGGGTTTTTACCAATAATCAAACTTGCTATCAAATCTAGGTCTAAAATAAGCTATCATATATATATATATATATATATATTCCCTAAAAACTAATTTCCTAACTAAGCAAATTTCGCATCAGGCCCGACGACAGACGTCTGTCTCCTGTGGGTAGACGTCTGTTAGAGTATATCCAGAAATATCAACTCTCTGTCCAGATCTACTATAAATCCTCAGTCCCCATATATATTTTCCGTATATTTTTCTAGATTTTCCTTGAATTTTTCTAGTTTATATATTTTTATATATTTTATATATTTCTTAATTTAAATTCCTAACCTAAAAATCTAAATCCAAATCCTAAACTACCCGACCCAACCGACCCGACCCGACCCGGCTCGCCCGACCCGACCCGACACCCGCACCCGCTTCCCACTTCTTCTTCCTCCCTCGTTCTCTTCTTCCCGCCTCTTTCTCGCAACGGCCCCCACGCCCGCGAGACTCGTGCTTGCCCGTGACGACTGCGCCCGCTCGCGTCACCCCCAACGGCTCTCCCCGCTCCTCGCGCCCACTCCAGCGAGACTCGCACCCACGCCGCGACGGCCGCATCCACCTCCCCACGACCCGCACTCCTCCAACGCCTCTCTCCAGCAGCCACGACTCCACTCGCCCAAAACCACGACGACTTCGATCTCGTCTCTCTCTTTACTTGACCCTCTCTCCCTCGTCTCTCTCTCTGCTTTACTCCCTCTCTCTCGCTCTGCACCGCCACCGAGCACCTCACCTCAGGCGACACGTCGCCGACGAGCCCGACCTCCACCTCCTCCCTTCTCCCCTCTCAACCCACAACTTCCGATGAGCCCGCGCTTCATCACCGAGCCCCCTCCCTCCAAAGTCGCGACGCTACCACGTTGCCACCGTCGACCGGCCGAGCCCTGTGCCACCGACATCAGCCACCACCCGCTCTACCTCGCTGACGAGCTCCGAGCTCCTCCCATGCTCACCATCTCTGAGCACCAACCCCGAGCCCAAGCCACTGCACCCAAGTCGGAGCTCCCCGATTCACCAGCTCCAAGCCCCAGAGCTGCCTGAGCTCACCGCCGGCAGGCCTTCTGCATCCGAGCACTTCACCGGAGTCGTTGGCAACCCCTGCCGTGGCCGCCTCCACGCCAATGCTGAGCCCAAGTACGCCCGATCCAGCCAAGTCGAGCGTGCATCGTGCCGTGATCGTGCCCGTGCCGCGCCGTTCGCCGTCGTCCACCGTCGTGTTGTCGTCATCTCTAGGAAAGTGGAACCCTCTTCCTTTGCTTATTCATGCTAAAAACCGTAGTAGTTGATTAAATTAACAAGGTTACATACTCCGGGTAAATGTGTATATGTATAGCGACATCGATGTCTAACCGTCGATTTAGTTTTGTAGTAGACCACGTCGTTCAATTATATTAAGAGATGACATCCCTTATCATACCATTATAACATTCAAATTGAATAAACCTTAGTTGGATTGGTTAATAAGAACGAATGTTTTATTTGATGCCTATACATAACCTATGTATGTGACACGACACCCTAGATGAAAAACCCTATTTGAAATGGCAAAATTTACGATCTTCGAAACCCTTTCATGATAACAGATAACTCGTAAGAATTCGAGGGAAAATAATGGTTTTCACCACCATGAATGATACCCCCGCCTAGTTGCATCAATCTGAAATTTTACCGCACGCGTTACATTATTAAAATCATCGCAAATTCAGTACTGTTTGGAACTTGATGTTCTACGGCTTATATCGAAACCAACTCGATAACCTATAACCAACCCTAGTTTGTTTCTCGAAATTTTAGATCACTGTAACGATACGTGGTTGCGAACGCGGCACTGGACTGCAGTCCGGGGCAGCGTTTCAAGTTGGATACCAGACTTTGAACACTTGTGCATCCCCGCTTTAGACTGAAAATGCACGGAGCCCCATATGAATACATATATAATTTAATTAGCTAACACTTGAATCTGGTCTCGTACCGTTTCACCGTCGTTTGATATTTAAATTGCATTTTAGAGTACCGATGTGTTCTGCAGTTTCTGCAGGGACCCTCCTTATACCGTTACACTAATCCAGACATAACTTCTAATACAGAAATGGTATTGATAATCCGTTTGATGAATTGGAAACTTAACAGATAGAACTAGATTTTATTCAACTGGTCCAATACCTGAATCTGAATATAATCACTGGTAAAACGCGTGTGAAGTTGGGCTTCCAGTTATGAAACTGGAATTCCGGCAATCGATCGCTACCTTAAAATGATGATATTTCCCTAACCGGAATCCCGTTTGACATGAAATTAGTTTTAATGTTTAGATAATCAAGTGTGCTTCATACGTCCTTTATATTATTTTGGTCGATTCTAAGCGTATGATTTATCGTAAATTTTTCAAGTTATATGGCATTGGTCGTCATAAAATAGTGAGTATCTGTTCAGTGCATTTCTGCCAATTTCCGTGCTTGATTTATACCTGCTGCGTAGTGATCGTTCACATTGAGACCTAGCGACTGTTTTGCATTGTCGATATATATTAGTGTTAGTGATTGTGTTGTAGCAAATACGACAATGATATTGATAAGTGGAAAAGTGATTGAAAGTGACAGCTATACGTATTTGTTCACGACCTACCTAATACCTGAATGCATACTATAACCTGGGGAATGGGGAAATCAAGGTGGAATTGAACTCGTATTTAGCGAGGTACAGTGATTTAGAGGATAATCATTCGCTATTAGTGACACACACACACACACACACTTTAGGTCATGGGCCTAGCGGCACGGCTGACATGGTTATGTCCCGGGCACAGCGGACCGTAGTCTCGGGCATGCACGAGACTCTTGTTAAACACGAGCATCCTTTCCACCATTTGATTTCATCGACTTAGTGACCGATAAGTAGTGACATGCACATTTCCTAGTTTATTAACATGATACCTATATTGCACTATTCATATTCAGTTGATGTTTATTATACTCATGCTCTGTATTTTGTTGCACTTCTCATGTTTAATAATATTGCATACCCATCATATATATATTTATTGCTATATGTGTCGTCCTGACGACCTGAGTGTGCATACTCAGAGGACGAAGTGGACCCAGCCCAGAAGCACGACCTGTCATTCGAGATCACGAAGGTCTAGACTGCATCATCAGTGCTATTTCTTTTGCTTTCAGCACTTTGTTTTGTTGGTTAGTTATTTTATTCCGCAAAATAAATGTATCTCGAACTCTTTTATTGCAATGTAATAAAGTTGTGAGCTGTGACTTTCCTTTACTCCAGTACTGTTTACTGACTACCATATAATGCTAGAAGCTGAAGTGTGACTACGGCGGGATTATCCCTTGACCGTAGGAGTATGGATAGCCTAGTCACCCCTCGTATTTCGTATTTTGGGAAGCGGGGCGTGACATCTACAGACGTCCGCTACGGTGGGATAGACATCTGTAGGTTATTTACCAAAACTCCAGAATTGACAGAGCGAGGCAGACATCTGCACAGACGTTTGGTGTAGATATCTGACCTGAAAATAAGTGCAGATCTTCGCTTCATGATAACGTCGGATCAATAGGGAAATCTTTAGGGATGAACGTGAGGCACGCATAACTAATCTCTACCTTGCCTCGCATTCCATGAACTCCTCCATCCAAATAATAATAGCTTCATCTTCACCACAAAACCCCTCAAGGGCTCAATAAGTGTTGCACACTCCAATTAAGTTTAAGTAATGCTTAAACTTAACAACTGAAAGAGACTTCGTCAACATGTCGGCCGGATTATCCGTTGTGCAACCTTCTTCACTACTATCTCTTCTTTCTCAACGATCTCCTGCACAAACCAGTACCTTACGTCGATATGCTTCATCCTATCATGATGCATCTGATCTTTCGTCAAGTAAATAGCGCTTTGGCTATCACAGTAGACTATTATAGTATCTTTTGGAATAACAAGTTCCAAAAACAGCCCTTTCAACCAGATCGTCTCCTTAACGGCCGCAACAACGGCCATATACTCCACCTACGTTGTAGACTACGCTACCGTAGGATGCAAAGAAGCACGCCAACTAATAGCACATCCTCCCAAGGAGAACATATAACCGGTGATCGATCTGCGTCTGTCAAGGTCACCCACATAGTCATCGTTCCTTCCAAACACTAACCCCACATCAGACGTACCTCGCAAATATCGTAATATCCATTTCACCGCCCGCTAATGGATTTTTCCAGGAGACGTCATATAGCGACTAACAACAACCCACCGCACTCGCATATGGAACATTCGACATGTATCTAATTTCACCCTTTGTCTGCGGCGATGAACGGGCTGAAAATTTAAAATGAGCTGCCAACGGATTACTTACTGATTTAGCTTCTGCCATGCCGAAACACTCCAAAACTTTCTCAACATATCGTTGTTGAGACAAGTACAACTTTTCTTCTTTGTGATCTCGCCTGATCTGCATACCAAGTATTTTCTTGACTGCTCCTAAATCCTTAGTCTCAAATTTTCCTTTCAACTGTTTCTTTAAAATCTTAATATCAACCATATATCTTGCTGTTATCAACATATCATCAATATAAAGTAGCAAATATATGAAAGAACCATCGGCGAGCTTCTTCATATAGACACAACTGTCGTATATATTTCTCATAAATCCAACTTCTTTCATAAAGGAGTCAAACTTCTTATACCACTGTTTAGATGACTGCTTCAAATCATAGAGAGACTTCTCTAGCAATCAAACGTGGTCTTCTTTTCCTTCAACTTCAAAACTTTCGGGCTGTTACATGTAGATTTTCTCTACCAAATCACTGTGCAAGAAAGCGGTCTTCACATCGAGCTGCTCAACCTCCAAATTTTGCATAGCTACCAAACCGAGCGAGATACGAATAGAGGTGTGCTTAACAACCGGAGAAAATACCTCAGTGACGTCAACTCCCCACATCTGCGAATAGGCTTTAGCTACTAACCGTGCCTTGTACCTCGTATCAATGGCCCCTTAGTCACCTTCTTTCTTCTTGAAAACCCATTTGCAACCAATAATCTTCTTTCTTCTTTCGAGCTTCACGAGCTTTTAAGTTTGGTTCTTGTAAAGAGATTCAATCTCTTCATTCATAACGATTACTTAACGAGTTGCTTCATTGGATGAGATGGCTTTTTTATAACTTGTCGGCTCGCTGCTATCAATAGATAGCGTATACGCCGCTAGGTCATCGTAGTTATACCTCTGTGGCGTTCTAATATCCCTTCTCTGGCGGTCACGAGCGAGCAAATACTCCTCATCATGGGACTGCTCATCTTGAGCTTCTTCAAACGATAGTGAAGGAGAGATCTCCTATGAACCCGAGCTATCACCGGCCTCAAAATCAACTCTCGGCTAATCCTTCTTCGAATCATCTTCTGCTGGAGATTCCTTCTTGTTCAAATTCAACACAGCAGATTCATCAAAAGTCACATCTCTGCTAATCATAAATTTAGACGACTTAGGATCCGAACACCATAACCTATAACCCTTAACGCCAGTAGCATAACTGAGAAATATACATTTCTTCGCTCGAGGATCCAATTTTCCTTCACGGCAATGTGCATAAGCAAGGAAACCAAACATCTTAAGTGTTGAATAATCATCGTGTTTTCCTGACCATACCTGCTCCGGTGTCTTACAACTTAGCGATGTAAGAGGTAACTGATTCACAATATAACACGTTGTATTTACCGCTTCTGTCCAAAACTCCTTTCCGAGCCCTCTGTTGGACAAAATGCACCGCGCTTTCTCCAAAAGAGTCTGGTACATTCGCTCCGCAACTCCATTTTGCTGTGGTGTGTAGACAATGGTATGATACTGAACTATCCCTTTATTTTTGTAGAAATTGTTGAAATCTCCACCGCAAAATTCTAACTCATTGGTTGTCCTCAGTCTTTTGATCCGCTTCCCTGTCTGCTTCTCAAGCAACGTCTTTCATGGCTTGAATATAGTAAACACATCATGTAACGACTCTGATATCCTTATACAAATGTAACTTGTTCAAATATATAGAAAGGGTATTTCAGCCTAACTAGGAGTTATAAATTAATTTTGTTCAATAAAAGCAAGAAGCAACTTGTATCCCACTGGTTAATACTTTCCATTGCTGTGACATAGCTTACGTGTTCGATTCCAATCGGTCCCAATTATTTTTTAATATTTTTCTTTTTAACTTTTCGGAAGCCCAAGAGTTGCACGTGCAATACATGGAGAATCGAAAAGTTTCAGAAAAATCAAACGGGATAAATGAAGAGTTAACACAGAATATAACACATGGCACAAACCTAGAGGCATATGGAGACAATCTAACCGCCCAAATCCCCCTTTCAGCCGCTACCGGCGGTCAAGATGCCCCCGTCTGCCTCCATTATTTGCCCGTGCACCCCTTCAGCTTCCCTCTACTCTATTTTCTTGTTTGATTTCTCTGCAATTAAACAGAGAGCACTCCACCCCTTCATCTACCATTTACAATTTCTTTACTCCAATTTTTAATTATTTCTAATTCACCATATACATATATTTATCCCTATAAATACCATACCATTCCCTAGCTCTCCCTTAATCTGAAAATTTCTCAAAAATTCTCTAAGTTCAAGAAGGGTTAAGACTAGTCAAGTGGAGTTAGCGATTAAAGTTCGTTCTATCGAAGCCCAAAGCCACTCTCGACGCTATCACGATCCCCAAAGGCTTCTCCTCTTTTTTTCCTCTCCTATCAACGCTCTAAATCCATAAGTCCCTTTCTATCTCTTTCATTTCACCTCAAAACGATTCTTAAAACAAAAATCGATAAAGTGGAGTTAGGTTGAATAAATTTCTTTTAAAAAGCTTTCTCACCTTTTCTATGTGAATATTTCATTCTAAATCCTCTAATATCACCTTAAATTATTATTCACATCATTTACCTTTTTTGTAATTAAAATTTCATGCGAAATAAACATAAAATGAACTTTCTTATATAAATACCATTAACTTTAAAAGTAACCTTTTTATCGAAACCTAGAAATATATACATATAGGAAATTCATGGGGTAACGACCTACCCTATCACATACACAATGGTTTCATAGCATGAAGTTTTTCGATACATGTTTAATTTAAAAAATACGGTTTACAATAAAATACCATTACTTTTATAAGTAAATGTTTTTAATCGATATTTTTAAGACCCTTGCAATTGCGCCTTTACAATCCTTTTAGGGGAACTCATTTACGGATGGTGTGGGTTATCGCACGTTCTTGGGATAGTAGAGCGGGATACAGAACTCCTTACAGAGAATTCGGTCTAGAAAGAAACTAAAAATACGATTTTTTAAGAAATACGACTTTTTAAAACAAATTAAAACTTTGGAAAATTATATATAATTATGAATCCGTATTTTCAATAAAAACAAATTTTGAAAAACATATTTTTAAACGAAAGATTAACATTTTAATAAAACAAAACCATCAAAATTCTAAAAGTAGTAGTTTTCATAAAAATACCACAAACTTTTAAAAGCTAGGTTTCCATCACTAAAATACCACTAAAAATAAAATATATTTCAATAAAAACTCTTAATATTCTAAATCTCCCTCGAGATTTATTTTTAAACAATATTAAAACATTTTTCATAAAACCCCCTCAAGAAATGCAAACAATGTACACAATAAGAATAAATCTTTAAGGACCCTATATTAATATAGGTTTAAACGGAATCATTTCTCTTGAGCCCCAAGAAGCCGGAAAAAGTGAGTGCTTGTCTATTCAGGTTAGACAACACTGCAAATTAACAGAATCATCAATATCAACTGTCTTGGAAAAAGACAGAAATCTTGCCGTCCACGTGCAGCAGTTGTCCGATTACTTCCAAACTTAAGAATTTCAACAGTTAAATCCATTCACAAGAAATGACTATAGCCTGAATACAAACTCGAACCAGTGTTCAAACTCAAACCCAAACTTGAACACTTGAACTTGAATATCCAAACTTGAACTTGAATATCCAAATTTGAACTTGAATATCCAAACTTGAACTTGAATACTTGACTTGACCGAACCATGAATATAACTTTACATGAATATTTGAATACATGATTACAACTTGAACATGAACTTGCACATTTTTATATTCATGGATTCGGCTAAAACCTGTTAACTTGAACTACACACTACAATACGTGGGGATAAAGGGATAGATTGGTACGGAACGTATATCGTGACATAAGAGGTCACTTTAAAAGACGCCTACATGAATTCACGTGCCGTTTTCCCGTGGGTTATGACAGAGTCTTGTACTACATGTTACCATAGTTCATGGGGGTAAGATAGATTTCTCTCGTATACATGAATACCTTCTTTATCAAACTACAAGCAACCACGTTAGAATATTAATCTTATATCTGTAAATGATCATGTTTAGATACTCGCTTATACAATCTTACATATTCACAATACTTGGTTTCTATTCACTTTATATATCATTCAGTCATCTTCCTTTACTTCTTTTGGAGACTTACCGAACACTAGTTCTCTGACGATATTCCTTTCTGTTTCTTTTCTTTGGAATGTTCGTCAGGAGGACCGGACCCTGAGAAGATAGTGCCGAGCCCGGAGGAGTTGGACCAGTTTGCTGCTCAGCCTGATTACTAGCTCCTGCTTGCATTTACTTTCAGTATGCCATTATTTAGGCATTTGTTTTTATCATTGTATCTTTTTATTCCAGACAGTTATATTTAAAGTTGAATGTAAATAAAGTTGGTATTTTATTTTATTACTCTTATTATTCTTGCACCTTATTATATTGCTTATTTACGCTTAACGCATTTTCATGCTTAATACGTTGCGGGCTTGCCACATCACCGTTTCCGTCTAACTAGAAAGCAGGGCGTGACAGGTTTTGTTGGTGGCCTATGCAGGTCAGTTCTGCATGAAGTCTTAAGCAATATATCATAAGAATTATAAAAATCAGTAACGATACATTCCATGCATTTCAAATTTCTTGAATTTATCCTAACCTGTCTTTTTTATCAAGGTGATGGATTCTCCAAACAACACCAGCACCAACGTCAGTGGCAACACACCACCGCCTACCTTACCACCTCCCCTACCGTTACTGCACCAATCAACGAACAGACGATGCTTCTAGAAGCCATCAAAAGCCTTCTAAAGGGCCAGCAACAGTAGACTGCTATCCTTATGAACCACCCGAAGCTGAAGTACCTGGAGTAAAGCAATTCTGGACGTTGTATCCAAAGAACTTCTCAGGGAAAGAGGGTCTTCTTGAGGCTGAAGAGTAGGCCCAAAGTATTGAGGACGACCTTGCAGCGGCATAGGTACCGGACATAGCTTAGGTTCGTATGGCAAAACTTCAGCTCATGGATAACGCAAGAGTCTGGTGGAAGGCTGAGAAAAGCCGTTTTGCACAACCAATGGAGCGGAAAACGTTCCGCGACCTATTCGATGCGAAGTTTTTCCTCGAGACTGCCCTTTTCGATATGGAACAACGGTTCATTCTCCTACAACAAGGTTCTATGTGGATAAAATCAGTGGATGAATATGGAACAACGGTTCATTCACTGTTTAGCTCTTCCTGCACCAGCTCCACATGGACCACCTATACAGCCTCAGCGTCAATTCCATCAGGCACAGAGAAATATGCTTCAAGGGTAGAGGAATGTGCCTCCGGCGAGGAAGAATGTATCGAGACGTCAGGCTTTCATAATGACGGTTGAAGAGGCTGAAGCCACATGACAAGTCATCACTAGTAAATTCTTTCCATCTTTCAACCTTTCAATACTTGTACATCGTTATACTTTCCCCTATACCTAAACGCAATCTCACACAACTTAGGTACTATACTAGTAGCCACCCTTCCTGCACTAGCACTTTTCGACACTGGAGCTTCACATTGCTTCATGTTACAGCGGTTCGTGAGAACGCACTTGATTCCCGTTAAGCCACTCATTTCAAGCTGTAATGTCAGTTCCGGGAATGGAGTCTTGAAGGCAACCTTGGGATATGATCAGTACCCAGTTGTAGTTTGCGGTCGAGAATTCTACGCAAATTTTAAAGTGCTGGACATACCAAATTTCGATATTATGTTGGGAATGGATTGGCTGGGAGTATTTTATGCTACCATTGACTGCGGTCAAAAGAGAGTAGTATTTGAGATACTAGATCACCCAGTCTTTTATTTCAAAAGTGAAGACAACTTTGGAGCTAGGAAGCTACCATGCCAAGCCGAAGACCGCTGAAGTGTCCTCCCTACAAGTTGAAGGAGAGAAGCCTGAAGTAGTTCAAGAGTTTGAGGATGTTTTCCCTGCAGACATATCAGGTTTTCCTCCCGATCGAGCTCTTGAATTCAATATTGATTTACAACCTGGTGCACAACCTATAATCAAAGCTCCGTATCGACTAAGTCCGGAAGGATTGAAAGAAATTTGTATCCAATTGGACGAGCTCCGGAAGAAAGGTTAGATCAGACCCAGTACTTTAAGTTGGGGATCACCAGTGCCGCTAGTGAAGAAGAAGGAAGATACCTACCGAATGTGCGTAGATTATCGAGCACTGAACGAAATAACGATTAAGAACAAGTATCCGCTATCTCGCATCAATGACCTTTTCGATCAACTATGTGGATCTTGTATCTTCTCTAAGTTAGAACTTCGCTCAGGTTATCATCAAGTGGTGGTCAAGGAGTCCGACATTCCGAAGACGGCATTTAGGACTCGTTATGGCCATTATGAATATCTCGTAATGCCATTTGGAGTGACCAATGCACCAGCCATTTTATAAACTTGATGAACCATGTTTTCCAAGAGTACTTAGACAGGTTTGTTATTATCTTCATTGACGACATCCTGGTGTATTCACAGAATCGGAAAGAGCACACCGAACACTTACGCATTGTCCTGGAGACACTACGACAGCATCAACTCTACTCTAAGTAAAGCAAGTGTGTGTTTTGGTTAGACCAGGTCGGATTTCTCGGACACATTGTTTCAGACGAAGGAATCTCCGTGGATCCAGTTAAGGTGTCAGCTGTCAGCGAATGGCCTACACCAAACTCCGTAAAAGATATAAGAAGTTTTCTGGGCTTAACAGGATACTACAGACGTTTCATAAAAAGATTTTCAAAGATCGCAGCACCCCTGACCAAGTTTACACGTAAAGACGAAGTATTCATATGGTCAGAAGTATGTGAGAAGGCTTTTGTAGAACTCAAATCGATGTTAACCTCTACACCTATCCTCGTAATACCGGATCGATATGGCGGATTCGATGTGCATTGTGATGCATCCGGTAAAAAAATAGGATGTGTTCTGCATCAGCATGGAAAAATTGTGGCTTTTGCATCAAGGCAGTTAAAAGTCATGAGCGCAACTATTCAACATATGATCTTGAATTGGCAGCCGTGGTTTTCACATTCAAGATTTGGTGTCACTATCTGTTGGGAGAGCGAGTGAATATATACACCGACCTCAAGAGTCTGAAGTATGTATTTACTCAGAAGGAACTCAACATGCGGCAGAGAAGAGGCTAGAGCTCATGGCAGACTTCGATATCAACCTACATTATCATCCTGGAAAGGTGAACGTAGTTCCCGATACCTTTAGTCGCCAGCCTTTACCAATGAACCTCACCGCTCAATGGAGACTACAGCAAGAACTGCATGGATTGGAGATTGAAGTAGTTGTGCCAGGTAACGCCTCATCCTTGGTGAACATACAAGTCCGGTCCACTCTTGTCAATTAGATCAAGGCAGCTCAAGCAAATGATGCCAAGCTATAAAAGATCTGAGAATAAGTAGAAAGTGTTTTCGAACTGACTTCATCATCCACGAAAATGGATCCTTATGGTATGAGAGCTGTTTATGCATTCCAGTCGGCCATATTCGAGAAGAGTTGATGAAAGAAGCTCACAGTTCTTCTTATTCTGTACACCCCGGCGGCACGAAGATGTACAAAAATCTACGGCAACACTACTAGTAGTATGGAATGAAACGGGAAGTAGCAAGGAACGTAGCAAAGTGCTTAATCTGTCGGCAAGTGAATGCTGAATATCATAGAACTGCTAGTCTATTTCAGTCGTTATCTATCCCAGAATGGAAATGGCAGCACATTACCATGGACTTCATGACTACTCTTTCTCGTAGCACGAAGGGTAACGACACAGTTTGGGTTATTATGGATCGACTCACCAAGTCGGTTCACTTTATTCCATTCAGAATTGGCCAATCAACCGAGACGTTGGCAAGAAAGTATATAAAGGTGAGTAAAAATCTAAAGTAAGGTTTAAAACCTTCAAGATGTACCATACTTGTCTTGATACCCATAAACTCATGCAGGAGATCGTGAGATTACATGGGATTTCTGTTTGCATCGACTTCGACCGAGATACTAGATTCCGATCCCAGCTTTGGCAGAATCTTCAAGCCAGCCTGGGAACGAGTCTGAATTTCAGCACGGCGTATCATCCCCAAACAGACGGACAGTCTGAGCTGACTATTCAGATCCCGGAAGACATGCTGGGAGCCTGTATGCTAGACTTCGGAGGTTCGTGGGAAGATCAACTATACCTTGTGGGGTTTTCATATAACAACAGCCACCAGGCAAGCATCGGAATGACACCTTTTGTAGCACTTTATGGACGTAAGTGTCGTTTCCCGCTAAATTGGGACAACGTTGGAGATCGTGAACTCCTTGGGCCAGGAATGATCGTGGCAACTGTGGATGTAGTTCGCACGATCAGGGAAAAGATGCACATAGCCCAAGACTGACAGAAGCATTGGGCATATGCAAAGCTTAGGCACCTGGAGTTCCAACCAGGAGAGCATGTGTTTCTGAAGATCTCTCCGAACAGAGGAGTAATATGTTTTGGCAAGAGGCGTAAACTCAGTCCAAGGTACATTGGACCGTTCAACATACTCGAATGAGTTGGAGAAGTAGTATACCGCTTGGCACTACCATTCTCATTGGAAGAAGTGCATAATGCTGTTAGTTATATGTATGCCCTAGAGGCCATTACTATACATAGGATGTATTTGTAGTGGATGCTTGGACATATATAGGGAGGACTTTCTTGCTCGACATGATAGTATGCTATCTGGTTGCTCTTTACCTTAACGTGTACACTGATTGTCTCTCTGATACATGTTGGTAAAGCCCTTAGGATGTGTACTTGACTACCTGGACTATGATGTGGATCATACTAGTGGGGACATGGTAGTCTATAAGTACATCCTTCAAGGCCCCTAGTCGTGGGTGTATCGAGACGGGGCATCGATATACCAGAGTAGACTAGCGTATACCTTCTTGACCCATACAGATGGGCGATGGATGATCCCATATCCATTGGTGTTTGACATCAAAGATGATATACGGGTGCTCAGTGGAGACTGGGTACACTGGACGGACTCGCCAAGAACTCCCAGATGGTATTATACCTTACGTCAGATGGCAGTTCTCTGGTGACACTGGTACAGGTTAGTCTGTAGACCCGAGATCGTCATAGAGTCTTGTGTGATTCCCACTGTGCTTTGATTTCCACCTTACCACGTCCAAGAGGGCGTGCAAAACGGTGGTTTTTGGGTATAGTCCCGAATCACATGGAGGCAATGAGCGATAGGAGGGGATTCGTCTCTCCCGGTATAGGGAGTTGATGTTGCGCTGTGTTCGATTGGTTATAACCGGAAATCCCTGGCCAGGATTGCTGAGATATACTGGTAAGTGTTACCAGTAGTTTCTCGAACTGTTATAGACCTCATATCGACACGACTTATCGAGTTATTGGGGTCTGACATTTACCACCCTTAGGCAAGATATGCGACATATCAGACGAACAGACCGGACTGTACGGTAAGTGTTACTGGTTGGATTCACAGGAGTGTGAGCGGGCTTGCTCGTTGATCTTCTGATCGCTCAATACCCGGGTGGCCGTTACGTTTAGCAGACCGCTTGCGGCTTGTGGGTGTTTGATATGATCATCACCTGCTGCCGGCGTATTGACGAGTCTTTAGATTCCTACACAGAGGTTTCCTGGCTCAAGCGAAACGAAATAGGAGCGTATATGAGATATGTGCGGGACCGAGAATAATGCGTGTATGTGATATCGTATTCTATTCTCGTGATGAATGTATCGATTGGTTGTATGCGATATAACCTAGTTATCGAATCGAGGATTGATTCGATAAGTCGATACATTGGATATTAGTCGGTCATATGCGATATGACCGGATCGTTAAATCAAGTGTTGATTTAATGATTTGATGTATAATTATATATTTGATATATTACTTTACATTAACTAGTATTTGTTCACTTAAGATGGATTTTCTCACTTGATGTGCACATGTAGTATATGTGATATATTTTTGTGCACTAGCTTGTATCCTGTTTGATGATACATGCAAACTTGGGTGTATGTTTGATTTAAACCATGTTTAGGTTAATGGTTAGGGTTTTGTTATCTTTATTTATTCATTTATTTATTTATTTATTCATTTTAGCAAAAAATAAAATGGTGGCTAACTTTGGATTTTCTTTGAAGCTTCATGAAGCTTTGAAAAGTTCAACCATTTTGTTTCTTTTGCTAAACCCAACCATTTGCCTAAACCCTAGTTTATTCTCTACATGAGTTAGCTTCACCCATGGTTGCATTATGATAACCATTCACTTGAATTATTATTTTAGAAATTAATTCTTTTCCTTCTTCTTCTTCATCTTCTTCAAGTGAAGAAAAGAAAAGCTTTCTTGATTTTTTCAAGTGAGAAATCCAAATCCAAAGTGAACCCACTTCCTATTTCTTCATCCTCTATCACTTGCCATGTAGTAGAGGGTGTTTTCTTCACAAGTTTGTTGACCTAGTGAAGTTGGAGCTCGAGTTAGAGTCTCCTCGACGTAGATCATCTTCGGCATCGAAGTCAACGACCCAGCCCGATCTTTTCTTCGATGAAACCACCGCGAGAGTCCAGGATTCCGATGATCGCAGCGGAGGGACGTCAACACGGAGCTAGAGAAGTGGAGGACCGGATCTACAAAGGTTGTAGCCCCTTTCACTTAGTACTAAAGCAGTTTAGTAGCTTGTAGTTTCGCCTAATTTCTAGTTAACGATCTAGTTTAGGGTTTCTCGGCACCGGAAAATTTTAATTTGGCATGGTTGATGCCTTGTGGAACCTCTTGAGTGTGCCTAGGAACCCTACAGTGGTATCAGAGTCTAGCTAGAGCCTTAGGCGATGAGTAGACGATGTTAGAAACCCGATCGAACCCAAAACCCTAATTCAAAACCACTCTCTGAACTTTTTCTGAAAAAGTGGATATTTCCAAATTAAAAATATCCAAAAAATTCAGCAGGAAATTGTATGAGTTACTGTGCAGCACGTGACCGTAACTCGACCAAAGCGCCGCGGAACCGCGGCCCCACCCCTGCTTGTGCGGCGGTTCCGCGGCCATACTAGTGAGTTAGGCCACGTGGTTTGCACAGTAATTTGTTTCTGGAGGTGTTGTATTTTCTGGGAATTTTTAATATTTACTCAAGAGTTGAGTTTTCTGGGTTGTTTTAGGAACTCGATGATTCGATCGAATTGTTTAACTTTGTCTATGTGTTTTTCCGGATAATTTTGAATATGTTAAAAAGTTCGACTGGATATAAATACCCACTTTTTCCCCCTGCCGGGAAATTTCCAAGTGTTGGATTTTTCCGTAGTTTAATGACGTTCTAAGTAGTGCAAGTAATGCGATGGTCCCTCTAGAAGACAACAAACCTTAACTCGATTATGTGACCGTTTTGAACTGTCCTTTGAACCTTCGGGTTTGGGGCAGTACGGCGTGCCATATGTGAGGCGTTGGCTTGACCCTTCTACGGCTGGACCGTTGGTACTGAGGCATGAAGTGAATGTTTTTAAACTTAGCTCATGTGTTGAGCTGTTCCGGGAAAACTTGGGTGTTTGAATATTCGATCGAAAATTTTAACATTTTCTATTTATCTGGAATGTGATACAATATTTGGAATTCATAAGTAGTTATGAGATAACTAATATAAATGTTATAAACATAGCACTTTAGTCTCACTTGATCGGTTACCACGGAATTTTGCTGCGATCAAAAGTCCATCGCAATCACGTAGCGTACGCGGATATTCGCCGGGTAAACTTAATAGACAGCCACGCCCCATAGCCCCGACCAAGTGACTGTAGGAGAACCCCGTCGCCGAAAGCATCCGTTCGGGTGCTCGCGGTAGCGGTGTTCCGTCTTGGTGCACTTCGTCGACGGTACCGGGGGTGCGGCCGCCTACTAAAGTTTGCGACGAGTATTCGATCAGGATGTCGGGAATCTTGTTGAATTGCCCTACTTGATATTGAAAAGAGTTTTCGTTAATGAGACTAAAATGCGGGGTTTATAATTGTTAGGCATGTGATGTCTAAGGTATTCAGATGGTTAGGCATGCGATGTCTAAAGAGTTTGCGGATTCCAACTGTTGTAGTTTTATACTTTCTTTTCTGCGACCGTAAGTGTAATATGTGATATCGCCGGTTTCGTTGCTATATGTCAACGACAATTGGGATACGCATGTTTACTTACGTTGATGACATGTGATGTTATGTGTTGCTAGATATGTTATATTGGATCGTCGTGTTTGAATTGCCAGGGGTTTTTATGTGAGATGAGTGTTTTTCATTTTCATTCATGTAAAAACTTGTATGTAATATTATTTTATTGGGGCACTTCCAGGTTGCGGAAGATGTCACCATTTGTATATTGTTTACATTTCCGCACTAGGATAGACCCAAGGAGGAGAGCACAAGTAACCGGGTTCTGGAGTCCAGTGGGAGACCAACTTGAGGAGTCGAGTCCGGGTCTCTTAACTCCAGAATTGGTAGGGTTGCTTGCCGCTCTCGTAGGGGTCTAGGGGTGTAGGTTTGGCTATTCATCTCGACCGTGGAATCCGTGTTTTATACTGGCTCGTATTGAAAACACGGACGTCCTAGTATATCCAATGTTTCATATGTTTCTTCTGCTGCGATATCTGTGATGTGATCATTTGATGTTCTCAGATAGATATTGTATATAGTATATATGATATATTATATAGACGTTGCTTATGTTTTACACCCGCGCTAGCCCCTGCCCCGCTCTGCCGTTAGTTACCTAACCTAACGGTGCAGACGGGACATCGAGGCGAATGCGGATGGCATAAGCGTACGTTATATTTATCTGTGATGTTTAGGTGGACTTAAATGATGGGACTTCATTAATGTGATTAATGAAAGAAAAGAAACCTAAAAGATGTTGTGGAATCGAATTTTCAAAAACAGGTAACTACAGTTCTTGCTTTGCATCGCGGTGTTCCTTGTAGAACATCCTGCACCTTATTCGATAAGGAAAGGGCCGAGATCTCTTCACCGGGAGTGACCCCTTTAGCAATAACTGGCAGATGCTACACACTCGGTTTGTCTTTTGATTGCTTCTATAGTTTCTGCTTTGCACAATGATATATATGATATATCCCGCACCTCATTCGACGAGGAAAGGGCCGACGATCCCTTCACCGGGAGTGACCCCTTTAGCAAAACTAGAAAAGCCTAAAAAAACACTCCATTTTAAAATCATTTGATTCTACAATGATATCAAGTTCATTACGCAATAGGTTTTCATAAAAACCTGTCATAGCCCTCCGTCATTTCAGATAAGTACTAGTTAGTATTCGTGCTGCGGTAGTTTGGCCTCCGTCAAGGCGTAGTGTACGGTAGCTAACTAGTGCTTATCTGTTTGCATACGATGCGATTGGATTAGGGTATTCGTACGGCGTAGTTTGGCCTCCGTCAAGAGTCGTACGGGTGGGTTTAATTCAATCAAGAAATGTACGGGTTGAACTTGACTAGCGGACTATGGGTAGTTTGGCCTCCGTTAAGGTCATAGGACGCCAGGGGCAAAATATTATCGGGAATTTCAAGTGTTGAAATTTGCAATGAGATTGCATACCTTCTATGAGATAGTTGGATCCCGATACCCACTGCGAGTAATTGTTACTCCTGGGAGAGTTTTACACATTACAATTAGCCGATCAAGTAGGTGTCTAGAAAGGTGTCAATGGGGTTACGACTCTGGGAAAAACGAGGTTTACTTTAATTAGGTCCGTGCGAAAGCACGGGGAACCTCCCTCAAAGTACCGACACTGGCCTGGCTGAAAGATTGGCGAACTTGTAGCGTGTAATTAATCCCGGCTAGTCTTTCCTTTTAGGGTTTGAAGGAAGATTTGATAAAAACGGTGGGAGCCATCCTGATTAGATAAAATAATAACCAATCTGATCTTGCTAGAGCGCACGCAGAGTGTTTTCTTCTCTCTCTCTCTCCAGGTAGCGACCATATCACGCCTTAATCAAGATAATAATATGGATGTATTGACCGAACCCACTTGTTATACTGAGCTGGGGAACGTTGGTCCCGCTCCAACTTATAATTGTTATAAGACCGAGCAGGAAATAGGGGAATACCAGAATTCCTATGCCGCCCAAACGAAGAAAGTGCATATGATGCATCTCCTTCGGGTGTGTTCATTACAAAGAACTGTTTCTCTGTATTCTCTACGTCCTGGGTATTTGATACCGGATCAGGATCCCAGATATGTAATTTGTTACATAGGGCTACAGAAAAGTAGAGAACTGAGAACGGGTGATAAGTTTCATGAGGCAGAAAACGGTGCAAGTGTTGCAGCCAAGTCTGTTGGTCACTGTCACCCTGTATCCCAAATACATTGATTCTGAACGAATGTTATTAGATACCGAACCTGATATACAAAATCATATCAGTCTCTTTATTTCTAAAGAAATGATAAAATTTTGTATTGATGGATAATGTTTTGAACATTTCCTATATCAAAAGTTGATCGGTTCAGGCACGTTATCTAAAAGCATTGATGTTCTAAATCAAACTACAGTTCTTAGTATACGGAACACACACAAGAGGAAGAGTTCAGAAATGAACGAATCCTTCTTGAGGTATTGTAGACTAGGTCATATCAATGCGACCCGACTAGCTAAGTTGCACAAAGATGCATATTTAAATCTGTATGAATTTACATCTTGTGAAACTTGCCAGTCATGTCACAGAGAGATAAGATGACCATAGCTCTGTTTACTGGAAACAGAGAAAGAGTTAGTGAACTCTTGGGATGATACATGTTGATGTATGTAGGTCCCCTGTCTACACATGCCAAGACCGGTTCTTTGTACTTCATTACATTCTCTGATGATCTTTTTAGATTCAGACATATGTTCCTGTTGAAACACAAGTCCGAACCTTTTGAGATATTCACAGAATATAAGTCAGAAGTAGAGGACCAATACGGGTATAAGTATTATGTCCTTTGATGAGATTAAGGAGGAGAATACTTGTGCATAGAATTCCTGGACTATTCTAAAGGAGAATGAGATTCTCTCTCAGCATTACTCCTCCGTATACACCATAGCACGATGGTATATCGGGGCGGAGCAATTGCACCCTATTCGATATGGTGCGCTCTATGATGAGTACTACTGAGTTTCCTATTTCCTTTTAGAGAGTTATGCACTTATGAAGTTGCATACCTATTGAATAAGGTTCCGATCAAATCAGTTGCCTACCACTTCATATGAGATATGGAAAGGGAAGAGCCCATATCTTAAGTTTGTTAAGATTTGGGGTTGTCCAGCCTATGTCTAAAAGCATAATCCGGACAAGTTCGAGGCAAAGTCAGTACTGTGGAAGTTTGTTGGATATCCCAAGCATTCGCAAGGGAATATCTTCCACCTAACCGAGGAACAAAAGATGTTTTGTTACTCAGCATGCCACGTTTGTGAAAGGGAATTTCTTATGAAGAAATTTAAGGGCATGAGGTAGAACTGGAAAAAGTTCCAGCTATACAAACTGCAGTTGATGATTTGGTAGAACCAAAGGATTCAATAGCAACCGACGAACCTCAGCCTCTCCGCCGATCTGGTAGAGTTCCTCATCTGCTTGAGAGATACTTCGGTTTCTCGATGACAGTGGGAGCGAGGAATGCATCATGAGATGATGACCCAACTAGTTTCGAGCTGGCCATCAGGAGTGGGACTCTGTAAGAATGGCTGGATGCTTAGCGATCTGAGATGGAATCCTTATACACCAACAAAGTATGGACTTTAGTTGCTATATCTGAAGGGTTAAATCCCCATCAGGAGCAAGTATATCTTGAGAAAATTACTTGGTGTAGATGGAAAAGTTGAGACTTTCAAAGCTAGACTTGTTAAAGGTTTTCGTCATCGACCAGACGTGGATAATGATGAAACCTTTTTCCAGTGGCTATACTTAAGTCCATCCAGATCCTACTTGCCACGGCTACATACCATGACTACGATATCTGGCGGTTGGGTGCCATGACTGCTTTTCTAAATGATGTTTTAGAAAAGTGCGTCTATAAGTACACAGTCAGAGGGCTTCGTAGACAGTGGGAGCAGCGGAAACGTGTGCAAGATGTTTTATGTGATAAAGCAGGCATCGCGGAGCTGGAACGTCTGTTTTGATGTGGTAGTCAAAGAGTTTGACTTCATCAAAATGGTAGATGAACCTTGTATATACAAAAAGGTAGTAGGGAGTATGGTGGTGATCCTCGTAGAGTATGTGGATGACATACTCTTGATAGGAAAGGAGTTTCCTATGCTACGCTCAGTCAATCTCCTCTTATCACAAGGAGTCTTCATATAGGATCAAAGTGATACCTACTAAATCCTGGTTTTTGGATCTATGAGATAGATCTAATTGGATGTTGAGACTTTCACTAGTTGTAGTGGGATGGTATCAATCGATCCTGGGGAGAATCACTGGAAAGGTTCCAGGGTGATAAGGACGACTGAATGTCAGTCACAGGCATTGTCTTTACCCTCAGTAAAGGGACGGTATGTTGGAAGAGTTCCAAGCTAGATACCGTGACATACTAGACGACAAAGGCTGGATACATCGTTACTTAAGATGCTACCAAAGAGGCAGTCTGGATGTATATATGTTCATGAGATGAACTTCGTTCCTACCATTGTGAGACAATGGAGTTGTGGCTTATGCCAAGGAACGCCCGTCCCATCAGTGATCCAGACATATTCTAAGGCAGTGTCACCTGATCGTGGAGATGGTTGATCTCCAGGGGATCAAGGTTAGGAGAGCAGACTCAGAGGACAACACGGCGGATCCACTCACAAAGGCATTTTCCCAGAGAGAGACTTTTATGGGATGGTTGAGTATGAGATACTACAACCACTGCTATCAGATGGCCCTAGTGCAAGTGGGAGATTGTTAGTTATATGTATGCCCTAGAGGCCATTACTATACATAGGATGTATATTGTAGTGGATGCTTGGACATATATTGGGAGGACTTTCTTGCTCGACATGATAGTATGCTATCTGGTTGCTCTTTACCTTAACGTGTACACTGATTATCTCTCTGATACATGTTGGTAAAGCCCTTAGGATGTGTACTTGACTACCTGGACATTGATGCGGATCATACTAGTGGGGACATGGTAGTCCATAAGTACATCCTTCAAGGTCCCTAGTCGTGGGTGTATCGAGACGGGGCATCGATATACCAGAGTAGACTAGCGTATACCTTCTCGACCCATACAGATGGGCGATGGATGATCCCATATCCATTGGTGTTTGACATCAGAGATGATATACGGGTGCTCAGTGGAGACTGGGTACACTGGACGGACTCGCCGAGAACTCCCAGATGGTATTATACCTTACGTCGGATGGCAGTTCTCTGGTGACACTGGTACATGTTAGTCTGTAGACCCGAGATCGTCATAGAGTCTTGTATGATTCCCACTGTGCTTTGATTTCCACCTTACCACGTCCAAGAGGGCGTGCAAAATGGTAGTTTTTGGGTACAGTCCCGAATCACATGGAGGCAATGAGCGATAGGAGGGGATTCGTCTCTCCCGGTATAGGGAGTTGATGTTGCGCTGTGTTCGATTGGCTATAACTGGAAATCCCTGGCCAGGGTTACTGAGATTTACTGGTGAGTGTTACCAGTAGTTTCTCGAACTGTTATAGACCTCATATCGACACGACTTATCGAGCTATTGGGGTCTGACGTTTACCACCCCTAGGCAAGATATGCGACATATCATACGAACAGACCGGACTGTACGGTAAGTGTTACTGGTTGGATTCACAGGAGTGTGAGCGGGCTTGCTCGTTGATCTTCTGATCGCTCAATACCCGGGTGACCGTTACGTTTAGCAGACCGCTTGCGGCTTGTGGGTGTTTGATATGATCATCACCTGCTGCCGGCGTATTGACGAGTCTTTAGAGTCCTACACAGAGGTTTCCTGGCTCAAGCGAAACGAAATAGGAGCGCATATGGGATATGTACGGGACCGAGAATAATGCGTGTATGTGATACCGTATTCTATTCTCGCGATGAATGTATCGATTGGTTGTATGCGATATAACCTAGTTATCGAATCGAGGATTGATTCGATAAGTCGATACATTGGATATTAGTCGGTCATATGCGATATGACCGGATCGTTAAATCAAGTGTTGATTTAATGATTTGATGTATAATTATATATTTGATATATTACTTTACATTAACTAGTATTTGTTCACTTAAGATGGATTTTCTCACTTGATGTGCACATGTAGTATATGTGATATATTTTTGTGCACTAGCTTGTATCCTGTTTGATGATACATGCAAACTTGGGTGTATGTTTGATTTAAACCATGTTTAGGTTAATGGTTAGGGTTTTGTTATCTTTATTTATTCATTTATTTATTTATTTATTCATTTTAGCAAGAAATAAAATGGTGGCTAACTTTGGATTTTCTTTGAAGCTTCATGAAGCTTTGAAAAGTTCAACCATTTTGTTTCTTTTGCTTAATCTAACCATTTGCCTAAACCCTAGTTTATTCTCTACATGAGTTAGCTTCACCCATGGTTGCATTATGATAACCATTCACTTGAATTATTATTTTAGAAATTAATTGTTTTCCTTCTTCTTCTTCATCTTCTTCAAGTGAAGAAAAGAAAAGCTTTCTTGATTTTTCCAAGTGATGATTCCAAGTGAGAAATCCAAATCCAAAGTGAACCCACTTCCTATTTCTTCATCTTCTATCACTTGCCATGTAGTAGAGGGTGTTTTCTTCACAAGTTTGTTGACTTAGTGAAGTTGGAGCTCGAGTTAGAGTCGTCTCGACATAGATCATCTTCGGCATCGAAGTCAACGACCTAGCCCGATCTTTTCTTCGATGAAACCACCGCGAGAGTCCAGGATTTCGATGATCGCAACGGAGGGACGTCAACACGGAGCTAGAGAAGTGGAGGACCGGATCTACAAAGCTTGTAGCCCCTTTCACTTAGTACTAAAGCAGTTTAGTAGCTTGTAGTTTGCCTAATTTCTAGTTAACGATCTAGTTTAGGGTTTCTCGGCACCGGAAAATTTTAATTTGGCATGGTTGATGCCTTGTGGAACCTCTTGAGTGTGCCTAGGAACCCTACAAATGCTACGTCCCGTTTCTCAGTAAACGGAAACGGTGACGTGGCAAGCCCGCAACGTATTTACTATGAAAATACGTTAAGCGTAATTAAGCAATATAATAATGAGCAAGAATAACAAGAGTAATAACATTAAACAACAACGTTATTTACATTCAATTTTATATACAACTGTCTGGAATAAAAAGATACAATGATAAAAACAAATGCTTAAACAATGGCATACCGAAAGTAAGTGCAGGAAGGAGCTAGTAGTCAGGCTGAGCGGCAAACTGGTCCTAGTCCTCCGGGCTCAGCTCTATCTTCTCAGAGTCCGGTCCTCCTGACGAACATTCCAAAGAAAGAAACAGAGAGGAATGTCGTTAGCGAACTAGCACTCGGTAAGTCCCTAAAAAATGTAAAAGAAGATGACTGAATGATATATAAAGTGAAAAGAAACCAAGTAGAAGTAAACATGTAAAGTTGTATATGAGAGTGTCTAAACATATTCACTTACAAGTATAAGATAGCTATTGTAATATGGTTGTTTGTAATTTGATAAAGAAATTATTCATGTATACGAGAGGCCTCCGAACCCGCCTGGAAGGGAGATAAGGCGGTTGGGTCGAGGAGCTACCCCGGGTCTTATGGGCCCTGCGCACGTCAAAAAAGACTCCCACCGGGGAGACCCCTTTCAGCCTCTGCTACGGGACAGAAGCAATGGTCCCAGCGGAGATCGGGCTACCCAGCCACCGAGTCGAGCACTTCGACAATGAGGCAAACACCATGGCGCTATGAACCAACCTCGACGTACTGTTGGAAAAGAGGGATCGGGCCCAGATCAGAGCCGCCGCCTACAAACAGCAGATGGCCCGGTACTACAACGCTCGGGTACAACACCGATCCTTCAAGACCGGGGACCTAGTCCTGCGGCGGAACGAATTCATCGACCAAGGCAGGCTTCACAAGTTCTCCCCAAAGTGGGAAGGTCTTTTCCTCGTCTTCGAAATGCTCCCCGGCGGAGCCTACCGCCTGCAGGACGTGGACGGACGAAAGCTCCCTCGGCCTTACAACGCCGAGAAGCTCAAACTATACCAATGAAGTCAAAGCTAGCAAGGCGTGGCACCCCAGCTGCCGCCCGAGATTTCCCTTTAAAGAGATGGTGTATAGCGTTGTCTAGGATTACTACCCATACGAATAAAGAAACTTTCGAATCTTTTTTCCCGGTAGAGTTCCCCCTGTACAACGAAAAAGCCCTCCCAGAGACGGTCGGGCCCGAGGTTTCCTCGCTCAGCTATCCCCAGCGGGCAGCTTCCTTGCCACAATGCCGGGGATCAAAAAGCCCTCCCAGAGACAGTCGGGTCCGAGGTTCCCTCGCTCGGCTATCCCCAACGGGTAGCTTCCCTGCCACAACTCCGGGGATCAAAAAGCCCTCCCAGAGGCAGTCGGGTCCGAGGTTCCCTCGCTCGGCTATCCCCAGCGGACAGCTTCCCTGCCACAACGCCGGGGATCGAAAAGCCCTCCCAGAGGTAGTCGGGCCCGAGGTTCCCTCGCTCGGCTATCCCCAGCGGGCAGCTTCCCTGCCACAACGCTAGGATCAAAAAAAAGAAAAAGCCCTCCCAGAGGCAGTCGGGCCCGAAGTTCCCTCGCTCGGCTATCCCCAGCGGGCAGCTTCCCTGCCACAACGCCAGGGATCAAAGCCCTCTCAGAGGCAGTCGAGCCCGAGGTTCCCTCGCTCGGATATCTTTCAGGACAAAAGCCCTCGCCAAGAGGCACCGGGCAGTGACTCTGCCCAGCCAAGGGTCCTTGGTGGGCTTCTTACAGCCTTATAGCTCTTCCCGCGCCACGGACCAAGTCCTCCCAGAGGCAGTCGGGTCCTCACTCGGCTATCCCCGGCTGGTAGCTTCCTACCACAACCGACAGAGATCAAAGTCCTCGCCAAGAGGCACTGGGCAGCAACCCTGCTCGGTCCCCGTCCTGAAGGATCAAAAGCCCTCGCAAGAGGCAACTGAGCAGCTACCCTGCTCGACAAAAACTCCGGCTGGTAGCTCCCTACCCGTGACGCCAGGATAGAAGCGGCTGCCCCGCACGTTCATCCCAGGCCGGCAGTTGCCTACCCACGACGCCAGAGACCAAATCCCTCACCAAGAGGTAACCGCGCATCCTCATGGTCCGGTCATTCTTAGTGGCCCTCCGCGGCCCAAAGCCCTCGCAGCGGCAACCAAACAGCCACCCTGCCCGGTCAAGCCCGGCCGGTAGCCCTGTGGCCATCCATAAGGATCCGAGACACCCGGAAAGACGGCAGGTTCATCCAAATCTGAACGATCTCCCATCGACCCAGGGGGCCATACATGAGGATACTTCCGCAGGGCACACCCGTCGGCTGGTGATTGGAGCAAACTTGACGGGAGATCGCCAGACATATGGCCAACCGGACACGGAAACATGACAATACAAACAAGGATATCCTGCGAACATCCTTCACACACAAAAAACAAAATACAAACCGACGAATCAAGGTTTTTTTTTCTTTTATTGCCAAAATCAAGATCTTTACAAAGGGCATTTTGGGGCCCCCCAGCCCTACAAGCTGCCCGGAGGCTTACTTCAGCCACTTCATCATCGGCGTCACGGCCCAAGGCCCTACCACCGGAGACTTTGCCACCAGGGGCGCGCCCTGCTTCCCTCGTCATCTCTCACCGGGGGCCTCGTCGCTGGAAGCGGAACCCGAGCGCGGAGTTCACCATCGTCGAACTCGGGAAGCTGTTCCTTCACGGCGTCCAAAGCCTTATTCCACGCGACGGCAGAATACTCCCCCAGCTCGGCGTAAAACTGCTCTGATGCCTTATACTCGGCCACAGCTTTCTTAGCCCGAGCCTCGGCAACTTGGGCCTTCAGCAGCGCCGCCTCGGCATCTCCTCTGCTTGTGTCCCTCTCCTTTTCTAGTGCCGCAAAGCATTCGGCCATGTCCGCCAGCTTCCTATCGGCAACCCGGAGAGACACGTTCAGACAGCGAAGGGCACCCCGAGTCGCCGAGTTGGCAAGCTCCGCAGCCTCCGCCCAGACCGCCACAACCTCGGCCTTATCCCTCTCCCGGCGCAGGTCGCGTTGTAAAATCTCAACCTCGGAAGGGAACGCCTCCACCGTCCACGGGGCGTGGAACGCCCCCTCGGCCTCCATGCTAATGTCAAGGGCGCAATGTTAAAGAACCTGACAAAAAGCCGATGAGAAACCATGAAGCACCCGGACCAAGGAAAGGCATACCAAGGCAAATGCATGTAGAGGGGTTCGTACCTGGACCACCCCTTAGGCCACGGCCTCCAATTGATCCTTCAAGGAGCCGCACGGAAGCTTTCCCCCAGCCGACTCCTCCATCCCGGCGAGCATACCAGTGGCAACGGAAAGCCCTGACGGAACGGTGAAGACGGAGCCCCCTTCCCGTACGGGAATCCCTCCGGGGGCCTTCGGCGACGGCGCGCGAGAAACCGTCCTCTTCCTTTTCGGAAGGGGCCTGCCCTCGCCCTTCCTCCCGTCACCAGTCTGGGATTCGGGTAACTGCTGACGACTCCGTTCGCCGCCAGAGAAACTCCCAGATGCCGTCGACGAAATGGACGGCCCTGCCGTCGGCAGAGAGTCCGGCGGAGGGCGCGAGCTGGCCGGGGGCTCGGCTACGCCACTAGCTTCCCCCCGGCGCGAGCCGCCCGAAAAGTAGGAACGAACCATGTATCCCGAGGGAAGAAGAACGCCGAGCAGCAGCGGCTCAAGGAAGAAGGGAAATGAAGAGTTGGGGGCCCTGGGGCGGGTCACGCCCCCGTTTTATCACCACGTGTGGCCGTATCCAACGGCGCCCATCACCTCCCGCCAAAACGGCTCCTCACGCCCAGCGGCTCTGATCGCCCCACGTGTCGGCCCTGCACTGGACCGCACCCGATCGGGCGCTGTAGGCCCGCATGCGTCGTACCGGCCAGTCATCCTTTGACGCGTGGACCATCGCTTCAGTTACATAGTGCACGAACCGGCACGACCTCATCAAGGTGCGGAGATCTCGCCTTGTTTCGCTAGCGGAAAAGACGACCGTCGGACCGAGGGCTCGCCCCCACGGAACCATAGAAGGGATCTCACCCTAGGAGGCTCGACAGTCCACTCCTGACCCGACCACCAACTGGTCGGGATAAGAGTGGGGGGCTAATGATAATGCTAATATTGGCGGTCCCCAAGATCATGACACGTGGCAGGTGACGCGCCCCAAAACTCAGAGGAAAGGGCCCACCGGGGCCGATCAGGCCACCCCGTGCCCGACCAACCAGCACAAGCTGGCCCTCCTTGAGGACCCCTGCAAATTAGCCTCCTCGGCCTCTCAGCTCGCCCCCGAGCTACCACAGGACCAAAATGCCTCGGCTCTTCCGCTCGTTCCTGAGCTTTCCCGCCGAGGCCATCTTCCTTGGTCCCTTCGACCGACCAACTCCACCACTCACAGGCGTAACCGCCGCTCCGCAAATCTCGCCATGCGCGGATTCTCCGCCGGCAACATCCCACGTTCCACGCCATCACGATCCCCATTAACGGGCGATCCGCTCATTACGCGGGCGTGACGTCGGGAGCGTAACTGCCGGCGAGATTCTCGCGCCTGCTGCTGCGTGTTGCCGCCACTACATAACCCCCATCACAGAGGGGTCAAGTAAGCAATTCTTTACACTTTACGCCGTTACTCTGCTCGGATTTCATCACTAACTTGAGTGTCGGAGGGTCCTCGGTGGTACCAAACCACCCCGGGACTTCTTTGCAGATACTCGGCGACAGCTTCCACACCTCACCTCTTCCTCCAAAAACCCATTAAGACCCACACGCAACGAAGGATAATCAGCTAAGTTCACTGCGAGATCTACGGAAGACAACATCCGACGGAGGCCCGAAAAGGAGCTCCATCAGTATGGCTTAGGTTTCATGTGGTAATTCTCTAAGGAATAAGATAGCCATCTTTTGTGTGATATTTGAGATGTATTTCGTATTAGAGTTTGAGAGTTGCTCCGATATCATTGTAATAACATGAGTTCTGATGTTATAATATATTGATTCTTCTTCGTCCAAGGACGTAGATCGATTTGACTGAACCTCGTTAAATATGTGTTCTCTTCTTCTTATTGTTTCTGTATTACTTCATGCGAAATGCAAGTGTTTTCCAAATAATAAGCAAAAGTTCGAATAGATATTTACTACAGGCAAAAAACCTAATTCAGTCAATCATACCAAAATTACAACGTTTTGGTATGAAGGAACCAATTTTTAAAAAATGAATACAAAATTGTATTGGGCCAGCAAAGGCCAATATACAACTTTGTAATTGTACACTGGGCCTAATTTGTCAAAAAGATTTCTGTTTGATGCTTACAAATATCAAATTCTATTGCATTTTACTCTAATTTTATTCCAAAGCATGATATAACAATCAAATACTGGTTCATGCTATGCAATATATATTTGTTATTCTAAAATAAACTTTTTATTAAGCCTCTGATATCACATAACATTCATGATTGATAGCAAGCCTTTTTATTAACTAAAATATTTACATTTTGATTGCAATTTAACATATTTTGTTTTGCCACTGTACCTGTTCTCGCCGGAATTGGAACCTCCGCTCTTAACCTATTCTATTTTTCATGCTATTAAGACCCTGGTCATACATCACCAATCAAAAAACACTAACATGTGAGCATCTCTGTTTTACCTATTTATCACCGTTAGATCTTAATAGTTTCTAATAGTAGAGGGAAATAATAGTAGGCACTATGAATCCGGACTTGAGTAGTTTGGTGCAATTTTGCAGTTGGCATTACAAATCTTAGACATGAAGCATAGGCTACAACATTAGCTATTACAACTCTATTTAAAACGTACCAATCAAAGATTGCATTCTTTAATCGTTAGCCTTTTGTCACCTTAGGCAGAGAGAAAGCTTTTCTTTCAAGAGATTATGGTGTTTGATAGGGCTTGTTCAAGCAAAGGAATAGTCTTGGTTCATGAAATTAAGCATGAACCAAAGTGCTTTATTGCTTTTGAATCACTTCCCACTAAGGGAAAAAGCAAAAGAAGTAATAACCTGGATACACGCAATGTAAATCATGTAAATCCTGTATGGTAATTTCTCCTTCTGGAGATAAACTTTGACCATTTTTAATCCATCCACATGATCTGCACTAGGCATGCCCATCGGGATTGAAACATTCCAGATCCATTTATATTTAATGGATCCGATAATGTCTAGACTGAATGCATCCATATTCGGATCCATTAATAACTAACTTCAACCCGTTTACCTTGATCATTTTAACTGGTTTTCATAGTTAAAAGAGCCGAGCTTGAACCATACACAACGGAGACAGTATAGAAAAAGAAAATGGAAGATTTATGTTAAAATTATTTGTAGTAAGCTAACTATTTTGTTGTTATGATTTATCGACTAAACATATCTTTTCGATATAATTTATTCTAATAAATATTATATGAGATCTAATTAAGTAAACGAATCGGATGAAGCTACCCGAACGGAGCTTTTCCAGACCCAGCTCATAATTAGAGCTTTTAATAAATCTTGATCAGGTTCGGATCAGCGGCTCTAGAATCAGTTTGAGACACATTCTTTTGCAGTGGGTCTGGGTCGGGTTCGGATCTAGACCCCACCCATTGACAAGCCTAATCTGCACGTATGTAAATGTTAACATCGTAAACAAAAGATTTGAGAAGATTTTAAACAAAAATGTTAGTGAAGATAATAAATTTTTGGCAAAGAATTTAAGTTAAGATAATAAAAATTAAAATAAAGGAATTTTCTTCTTTTTCTATTAATTTCTATCTAAACTAATTTAAGAGTGTCATGTGGCACCGTAAGAGTACCAGTTATAATAGCATATATCTAAGAAAAATCAATCATACATATCCATTCTACTAGCTTATTTTTTATGT
>JASDDO010000224.1:0-125000 GCA_030015575.1 Agapanthus africanus | reverse complement strand
AATCTAGACGCATATGAGATTCGGGAGAAACATTTAATAACTCAGGATGATGATTTGAATATTAAATTTCAATTATATCGACAGGTTCATCATCCGAAATATTCCCGGCGTCTATATCCTCAATCAAGTGAAAATCAATTTCTTTAGACACTTCATCCACAGCATGGATATTTATCAATGTAGGTTCTAGAGTGGAGGTGTAAAGATCGAAAGGATTAAGTGCGGTTTCACTCGAAAGGGGTTCCTCACAATTTGGCAAATCAAACACTACAAAATCACACAACTCGTGGTTATTTTCAACTGGTGAATCATTTGGAACAATCGATGGCAAACAGGAGTTGTGGGCTTCAATTGGGTAAGGGTAGGTTTGATTTGAAAATCCTCTCTCATTCTCACTCGGTCCAACCGCCTCCTTATACATTGAAAAATTTTGAGCTAGCGGGAAACTAGCTACCGGTTCACTAGATTGCAAAAGGGCGGCCATGGATGCTTCCACATTCCTCATCATTTTATTTGTTGCAGCAATATATGCCTCCAACGACTCTTCCAAACTAGACTTGGGTGGTGAGGGGGTTTCGGTAAAAAATTCAAAATCGTGTGGATATGTGAAACTCCCTAATGGCTGTATCGAAACAGTGTCTAGTGAAGGTGGGAAAGACGGGTATGACTTGTAGGAAGTGGGTGGTAAGCCAGGGGTAGGGTCAACATATGGATAAGAAGGTGAATAATCGTGCGGATCCCTAAAACTAGATGAGTGGAGAGGGGTGAAAGATCGGCTGCGAGATTGAGCAATATGCTCAGCAATGGACATCGGTTTAGAAGAGACAGCAGGACTTGAAAAAGTAGTATCAACATGTGGAGGTGGTAAAGGTTGACTTGGTTGACACAAAGTGGGTTGAAAAGTCAAACGTTTCTCCTAGACGCCTCTATTTGATCTTTCAACGATATTTTAGGCAAGGAAGGATCGTCTTTAAATTGACCGAACAAATTAACGTACGACGCAAAATTAGGTTCGGGATACCAAAGTTCGGCAAGTGATTTATTATGTAGGGTACCCATGTTAGAAGAATGAGAAAAGGAAGAAGGTAGGTGGTGCAAGTAGGGTGCAAGGATTTCTTAGTGACAAAATTTTTGCAAGCTTTTATAAAAAATTTCCTTTTTTCCTTTTTCTCTTTATTTGAGACTGTTTGCAGAAAAAAAATTTCGATAAAGGGCTTAGACACAAATATAATCAACCAGAAATGCACAATCAGACCTAGATCTAGGGTCACCTAGGTCAGCTAGACAGCTCCTAACTGTTCCAAAGGGCTAGAAATAGGACCTCAAACAGTCTCTTCACCGCCAATTGTGGCCAGGTAAGTGGGAAGGAACCACACTGTGGGCCTAATTAAAAACCACTAGCCTTGACACACTTGCCTAGGCACCGCAAAGTCAGGTTAGGATAAACGGTCGATGCCTATACTAGTCCTCTGTCCTATTGAGCGCGACGTCCTTAGGGCTGAGTCTAGTATTTTTTAATTAAGATATGGTCAATGCAAATGCCTTATGTGATTTCTGGGGTCCTGAGAAGGGTGATGAAATCCCCACCCAATCTGAATTGGTCAAAAAGCCCCTTAAAGTCCAATTAAAGATATGCAAAACAGTAAATCACTTGCAATCAAATATTTCTATTTTATGCGCGGCGCAAAAAATCCTGCACAAGATTGTTATTTGAAAGGGAAAATATTTTTGAGCGCAAAGAAATCCTGCAGGCAAATTTACAGAAGATATATCAAGATTTGCAGAGGAGGAGAGAGAGAAAACTCACAGAAATTTGCAGTGGCGGAACAGTTTTTTTTTTTTTATCGCGTTTCTGCTCCTTTTTTTTTTCAAGCCCTGATTCGACCAGACAGCGGCGGTTCCGCGGCCAAAAGGGGGCTGGCGCGGCGGTTCCGCCGCGCTTTGGTCGGTTCGGCCAATTTTTTTATTTTTTTTTTTTTTTTGGAACCAGATCACCGCGGTTAACTTGTAGACTCGGTCCTCCAAATTTCTTCTGTTTCTCGGCTGTTGTGATCTTCTGTTGTTCCGATCTGTTTTTTCCTGTTTTGATCTCTGTAGATTTCCAGATCCGATTTTCGTATATCCTGCAAAATTCAAATAACAAAGTATCCCTTCCAAAAATAACAGATTATATATTTTTATATTTTTTTTTGATTTTTCAGATTTTTATGATTTTTTAAAATTTTATGATTAACCCGAAATTGCAAAAAGGAAAGTTCTACGCCATCCCGGCAACGGCGCCATTTGATTTGGATGATTTAGCGTGCTTACGCTTTCTAAAAGATAGATCAAAAATATTTGTAACCGCAATCAAGAACGGCGTCGCTTGGTAGCTAGTCGGTGAGTACGGGTCGGTCCACAGGGATTTTGTGAATTTCCGATTCGTTCTTACGAGTTAATTCCGAAGGGTGTTCGGATTGATTTTTAAATCTAAAATCCTAAATTATTCTACCTAGGGCAATTAATTGAAAGTTATAACTAGGGCAGAGAAATAAAATCTATACTAGGGCAGGAAAATAAATTTAATCTAGGGCATGAATTGAAATTATCTAGGGCAAGAAAATAAACAAATCTACTTACTTTACAGATGCATTTCTTCAATCATCCATGCAGGGTTGTCAGATCTGAATTTCAGAATTGAAGAGAGGCACCGATGCTCTCCATAAAGAATTTTGGAATTTTTATTAAAAGGAGGCATAAAGAATTACAATGATTAGAGTTCTATTTATAAGAAATAGAAACCCTAGGTTACATCTTGAACCGCATGTCTACAATTACAAAAATAGCCCTAGAAAATCTTTTCAGCATCGCACAAGAATTATGGTAAAAAGCAATTTCTCTTTTGTCTTCTTATGGCCACGGAACCGTGGCAATGGTGGGCTTGGGCCGCGGTTCCGCGGCCCTTTGGCAGGCTTGGATGCTGAAAATTCATGGTTTTGTTTTGGGTCTTTTTGGGCTTCTGGTTCTTTGGTTCTTTTATCAATTGGACTTCTACATTAGCTCCAGATCTTCAGTGAACCATTTGCAATGGATTTTTAACCGTCCGCTTTGTATTTTTGGACCTTGAGTTGCCTTGTTAATTGTGAACTGTCTTTCGATATAGGCTTGACTAAGATCCTCCCATTTGTTGGTCAAAAGTCCATATTTTCATCGTCTTTACATCGTTTTCACTGTTTCCTGTCCAAGAACCTGTAACCTGTAACATGTAGCAGACATGCGTCAAAAGTACCTGTTTATTTATAAAAAGAATAAGAATGGGGAATATAATAATGCAATATTATGGTGTGAACAGCTGTCGCAATGGACCTTTGTGACGCCTCCTTCAAGACGTCGTCATCCTCGTTCAGGGAGGCCTCCAGAGCCTTTAAGGCATCTTTCATCGGCTCTTCAAGACGAACCTTCTGCGGTGGCCCAGAGGAAGCAGGAACATCGGCAGCTGGTAGAACATCTACGTCACTTGGAGGGAACGGCATTAAGGTTCCTGTGATTAAAAGGGAAAGGTTAGATCGACCATAACACAAGGGAAATGAAAACTTGATGAGTCGAAACTTACTAAGGCCCATGGATGCTCTGAGACGTTCCTCCTCCTGGAAAGTCTTCAGAGAAGCGGCAATGGCTTCTTCATCGGTGATGCCTGTTGAAAGAAAAGAAAGAAAAGTGTTAGTCAAAGGCGATGAAGAGGATATGTTGCAATAAAGAAAAGGCGATTAGTAGTTACTTGATTGCGCAAGCTTAGCTAGCCACGCGTCACGCCTCGCCAACCACGCTGAAGCTTTGAGAGCAGCCTCCAAGTCTGTATCGTCCGGCGGCGGCATCACTAATCCTTCGTTAGTCCCGTATTCGATCAGGCCATCGGCATAGGGAGCATGGGGTTCCTGACCGAACACGACGTCCGCAGCGAAGAGCGACTTCTTTTTCTTTTGCCCTCCGACCCTAGGCTCACGGGGGATCGACTTCCGTTTAGCAGCAACTTTGGGACGACGGGTCCCGATGTCCGCACCCACGCCAGACTCCGGCGAGGATACAACCACTGTCTCCACTGGAGCACAGGGTGCGGGAGGTACATCTGTGATATCGGGGAGTGGAAACTCACGTGGAGGACTTTGCGCACGCGATGGTCTGCCCCCAGCATCTTTTAGAGGAGGAGCCACCGAGGTCCTTGGCACTAAGGGAGCGTTACGGTTGGTGCCGGGAGGTGCTTCTTTACGGTCGATCAACACTCGCCTCTCTTCCTTTATAACGGCCCCCGTCGTATGATTGTACCACTCTTTATATACATTAAGGAGTCGTGGAGCGCAGGCTGGCGTGCTGATAAAAAAACGATAACCCGTGTTCAGGCGCATGAAGTGATGTAACGCGTTCTCCATCCCTTCTTCATTGGCAGCAGGTTCCAGTAAGAAAGCTTCCAAGGGTACCCCTTGATCGTAGCCCAGTTGTTGGGCAAAACGATGCGAGTTATATCTCGTGAAGATTGCTGCACCGCCCTGCCTGAAGACTAGGAAACCCGGTCTAATAGAATACAAGTGGAGGGTCTCCCGGGCCGTCAACACTGAAGCTCCATCCTTAAAGGAGTCCTGTAATGGTCGCACCGCAGTGGTGGACGCTTTTCCAATGGTTAATACCTTGTCAATGAAGGACATCCCGACTCCAACGGTGTGAGGTCGAAGCAGTAAACCCCTGGCGTTCCGTGGTGAAGGGGTCACGATTGATGAGCCAATCAACTGTATAATGCGAGGAAAACCGCACTTGTCAAAGAATGAAGGCCTTTTATGCATGCCGAAGACACCCGCCGTGTGTAGCTCGAGCCACGATGCAAAGTAGTGCATCGGGAAGACCACGTGCAGTACCCCGGGCTCATTGGCATCCGCTGCTCGGCTGAGGCCATGATATAGGTGCGCCAAGCCAGCGATCCCCACAGCCACCTTTACCCCGATGACCATTCGGTGGGCTGGGTAAAAGACAGAAGGCCGCATGCAATGAGAGTGCATTGGGATCGCGAACCAACTTAGCCACAGTCCGAGAAATCCTAAGAAAAAGGCCTCCTCATCCATTCCGGGGGCCGCAATTTCTGCAAAAGACATGGTTGGGGAGTTAGGAAGAAAAAAGTCCTTTTGGTCTATGTCTTTCGCTGGCAGGTTATCCAAACCTAAACCGAAAGGGTCCTCAAGGGTGGCAAACTTGGCAGCTTCTGCCGAGAGGACGTTTGGATGAAGGAACTGAGCGATGAAATCCTCAAAATTAACCCCGCGGCTCCCGCGTTCGATAAAGAGAGATTCATAGATGTTCAACACCTTAATCAAGCTCGGGAATTGGTGTTGAACAGCATTTTCCGGCGTGATCCCCCTTACCATCGGCTTAGCGCCAAAGACGTACTCATCTGTCGGGAGCAGCTCTTCATAGTGTTCCCCCATGACCGGTAGGCCGGATACCTCCGCGAATTCCTCCAAAGAGATGGACACTTCCCGATCCATGGCAAGGAAAGTGTGGGTGGGAATATTCCATTGCTCCAAGAAAGCCTTGAACCACCAGGTGGGGAGCGTGGGATACTGGAAGAGAGAGACATAGACCGCGGTGTACAGTCCTAGTCTTATCAACTGCGACTTCTTCGTCGACAGGATGTACCGGGCCCACGGCAGGTAGCCAATCGGGTGACGGGGAATCAGACCAAGGTTATATGATTGCCCCCAGGGACGTGCTTCACCTTGACAAATACGGCGTCCTAGGATATCCAAAACCATGGGACGCTGAACCGGAACCGCATCCATAGTGGGATGAAGAAAGCTGTTCGCGGTCCAATCTACCATCTCCACGGCATACTGCACTGGTAGCGTAGTGAATTGCCGTGATGGGCTCAGACGGCACGGCGCATGTGAAGCTGCGTCGACCCATAATGATCTGGTTATACCAAGACCCCCAAAGGTGGAGTTTCTTGTACTCCGGGTCGTATTCTCTAATCATGGTCAGGACTTCACGGTCCGAGGGTGCCTCGGGAAATCCCTCCTCCGAGCGGACGAACGGGAATGAAGCGTCTAGAGACATGATCGCTGCAAAAGAACAATTTAGCCGTTAGTGTTGTAATTCCAACGTTTGGCGTATAAAAAAAAGAACATGCATTAATTAAATTAAATTAAAATTAATTAATTACACCACACTGCAGTGCAGTGAGTAGGAGACCAAAGAGGGACCCATGAAATCTGGATGACAGTACGTCAGTTAATAAGACAACCTCATCATTGGATGAGATTGTCAGTTGGTCCCCAGGAAAACATTCCCATTTATAAAAAAAGGGGGGGAAGAATCCCTAGAGACAAGGAGAAAATCTCCTCTTTCAGAGCAAAGCTATGTCACAGAGTGACACTTGTCAAACTCTGGTCCCAGGGAAATAAGATTCCTTAAAAGAGCATGGCTCTGTGGTAATGATGGAAAAGGTCCATCAGAAAAATTTTGGAATCTTGAAAGATTCATGAAAAATTTAAATAAAAAAAAGACTCTTCATGTTTCAAATCTAAAAGAGCTGTTTTTAGATCTATGAGCAAAGCTCTGTTCATGGGTTAAAACCCATGAACAAGATCCCTGTAGATCTATAAATTTTGAGAGCAAAGCTCTGTTTATGAAACCCCAATGGGGATCTCTTTAGATCAAAAGATCTGTGAGAGCAAAGCTCTGTTTATGAAACCCCAATGGGGATCTCTTTAGATCAAAAGATCTGTGAGAGCAAAGCTCTCTGGTTAAGATTAATTTAAATTAATTTTTACCTAAAATTTCTAACTTTGGGAAGGAGCAAAGCTCTGAAGTTCTTAAGCAAGAGCAAAGCTCTGTTGAATTCAAGAATCTTAAAACGGTAAGATTTTTCTAAGGGCCAGAGGTCCTATTTATAAGGCGCTTGCGCCCCTTGAGCTCACCCCTTGATCCAACGATCAGGAGTTTGCCACCGCTGCACTCACGTGTGCTCCACGTGAGCGCAACGGTGGGGGGGCATTTGTTTCGCCCAATCAGAGCAAAGCTCTGTTGAAATTCAAAATTCAAAATTTTGAAGCAACGCTTCAAATTTCGGGCGCAATGCGCCACATGTCAGGCGCTGATACGTCAGCGCAGCGCCCAAGAAGGCGCGGCCAATCAGAGCAAAGCTCTATTTAAAGGAAGCAACGCTTCAGTTGCGCATGCACTGCGCTGCGCGACACGTGTCAGCGCAGATGCGCTCACGCAGTTGCGCTGCGCTGAGCGCTGCACGACACGTGTCAGCGCAGATGCGCTATCGCAGTTGCGCTGCGCTGTGCGCTGCGCGACACGTGTCACGCGCTGGGGCATCTGCGCCAAACAGAATTAAATTTCTAAGAAATCTTTTCTGTTCTTATTAAAACAAGAAGATTTTCTTCTGAAAAGCAGAAGCTCTTGGATCAAAGATCCAACGGTGGGGAAAATTCCCCAAATTACTCAGAGAAAGATCTCTTTAACAAATTTAACTAATTTATGGGCACTATAAAAAGGACCCTACGCCTCAATTCAAAGCATGAACATTTTTTGAAAAAAGTCAAGAGCTTAAAACAGAGAGAGAATTCTGAGAAAATTCCAAGAAAAAGGTAAAAACCTTCATGAGAAAGAAGAAATTTCTTCTAATAGATCATTGATCTAAAAACCAGATCAATGATCTTTACATAATAAACAGTACTTTGCACTTCTTATGAACCTCTGGTTCTTTAAAACAAGAAAACAATAAAATAAAAATAGTGCTTTGCACTTTTATGAACCTCTGGTTCTTCAAACAAAAAGAAAAACTTATTTTTCTTTGATCTAAATTAGATCAAGAAATCAAATAGTGCTTTGCACTTCTGTTCTTGAATCTAAAAGATTCTTAGTGCTCTGCACTTCCAACCTGCGTTGTTGCGCTCTTAAGAGAGCGCCACGTGTTAGCTACAGAACAACTTGCGCTACGCGCTCTTGAAATAGAGCTTTGCTCTCTGGAATTGGCGCAACTCGCCAGAGCGCGCCACGTGTCAGCAGCGCAACAGCGCAGCGCACTAGCGCAGCGCACTGCGCTGTTGCGCTTGCGCTCACCAGAGCATGACACGTGTCATCACCATATGAGCTTGCGCTCATTACTTGGCGCAAAGCGCCAGACAAATGCACTGCATTGCTTACAAAAGGGGCCAAGCCTAATTAAAGAAGGCCTAGCAGGCCTAATAAAATGCAATGCATTATTTTAAAAAGGGGGCAGAGCCCAAACCAAAATAGATGCTCTGCATCATAAATAAAGGGACAGAGCCCAAATCAAAAGCCTAGCAGGCCAGAATAGAATGCAGTGCATTATTAAATATGGGCAAAGCCCTAGCACAGGCCTAATAGGCCAAAGATCAAGAAAAATGTTGAATATTCTCAACGGGACTTAGCCCAATCATGGCCGTAAGTTCCTAAATTAAATTGACTGAGCAAGATTGCTCTCTCTTAAATCAATTTACGACCGGTTCGAGGGTACATCTCCGAACTCCTCTGACACCCATCGTTGTAATTCTTCAACGACGTCAGAGAGGTGACGGGTCCCGACAACCCTCCATGAATATTGGACCGAAACGTCCTTAAACTAATGTTGGACCAAAACGTCCTTAAACTAATATTGGACCGAAACGTCCTTAAACTAATGATGGACCGAAACGTCCTTAAACTAATGTTCGTCCCCAAATGGGAATGTTGGACCGAAATGTCCTTAAACTAATGATGGACCACCACGTCCCTAAACTGGCGATGGACCACCACGTCCCTAAATTGGAAAATGGACCACTACGTCCCTAAACTGAAACGATAGAGCCTCCAAATGCTCTTTTGCCGGATCTAAACGGTCCCGTTTAAGTTGATCTTAGCCCCAAACACGGCTAACGTATCCTTAAACATTCAAATGAACTATAAAAAAATACCTAAATCAACTTCGGTTCGAGGGTACATCTCCGAACTCCTCTGACACCTATCGTTGTAATCCTTCAACGATGTCAGAGAGGCGACGAGTCCCAACAGTCATATATTAAATGGATCACCACGTTAAGTTGATCTTAGTCTTAAATCAGACTAACGTATCCTTAACGAACGTTTGAGTTGATCTTAGCCGCAACGTGACTAATGCATCCTTAAACTAAAAACACCAAACCCAAATCTAAGTAAATACGGATTTGGACTAATCCACGTCCTACGGGCGACGGCATTACTCAGTCTCCGTATACAATCCACGGGCAACCACAAACAAAAAAACACACACGACACGAAGTGAAATTCTGGAGAAGGAGAAAGTTGTTACCGCGATGCGGTAGCGTAATTAACTGCAGGGGCTTGCGCCTGCAGGGAAGAGCGTCCCCACAATCAAGCGAGGGGGAATCTGACGAAGTCTGCTACATCGGCCGCATCCGTCTAAACCTCCGATACACGGTGCCATAAATCAACTTGGCATCTTCGGAGAGGTGGACGGATAAAACCAAATAGCATCTGTCCCGAATCTCAACGTCAGGACATCGCAGTCTTGTGCGCCGTCTTTCGGAGTGGAACAGCACTTAGCATTCGCACTGTCTTTTTCCCTTGTCTTACGGATGTCTACATCCGTGATGGTGGAAACTGGTCCTGAGACGGTGGGGGCTTAAGTAGTAATGAGGTAGTCCAGCTTATCACAGGCAATGGACATCTGGACAAACCCTTGCCAGTCAATATAGTCTGGCCCAGTCAATTTATTAGCTAAATGTAACCTAGGCGCGGTCAACTGGTCGCTGCAATTAGGAGAAAGAGAAGAAACATTTTAGCATGATGCTCTTGCAAATTTAGATTGGTTTTTAATTTATCTAAACAGGATGGCTCCCACTATTTCTCGAATCCTTCATCAAACCATAAAAGAAGAATTGGTCAGGATTAATCTCACCGTACAATACTTGCTTAACCGTTCAGCCAGGCTAGTGTTGATAATTCGAGGGATGTTTTACGACGCTTTCACGAAGTTCCTTAATTAAATAACCTCTTTTCCCTGGAGGCATAGCCCCGCTAACATCTTTCTAGACACCTACTTGGTCTATAGCATTGATCGTTAAGTGAAAATTCTCCCGAGGAGTAGCATATACTCACAGTAGGATCGAGATCCAAATATCATTGTGTGATAAAGTCGAATTAATCCTACCAAAATTATCACACTCCAAATGGTATGCAATACTAGCAAGTTTCAGTTTCTTTAGAAACTCCCGATGTGGATTTTTGCCCCATGCTCTTATGACCTTGACGAAGGCCAACAAATCATAAGTCACATGTCAAGTTCTACCCATCATTATCCAGGTTAATTTGAACCCACCCATATATACCCTTAACGATGGCCATCAAAGTAATACGACTGTCCCAAACCAACGCATCTATCTATGTTACATATGAATACCCAGCAGCTACCAATCACTATGCATTGACGAAGGCCAACAAACATAGCTTGAATACTACTGAATATTCATATGAAATGACGGAGGGTTACGAATGGTTTTGGCAAAACAGTGAACATAGTGAACTTGATATAATCGAAGGAACATGATAGCTTTTTAAAGTAGTGGTTTAAGCTCCGCAATTTTAAAAGTCTGTTGTTTTGAAAAAATCGAGTGGTTTTAAAATTTGTTCCAATGTTTCAGCTTTGGTTTGTTTGCTTTGCATTAATGTAATGTGGTCCCATCATTTACACCTATCATCACAGAAAGAAACGAAAATATGACGTACGCTTATGCCATCTGTATTCTCCACGGGGCCCCATCATCACCCGTTAGGTTACTTAACTAATGACAGAGCGAGGGCTGGACTAGCACGGATGCAAAACATAAGCAACGTCTAATAATATATATATATATATATATATATATATATATTATAAACATTCGTCTCACGCAATAATAGGCATTCCAGATCACAGATGAACATATTAGATATACTAGGAATTCCGCGTTTCGTTTAAGCCTGTAACGAAAGACGGATTTCACGGTCGTGATGAATAGCCAAACCCTACCCCAGACCCCTACGGGTGCGGCAAACTACCCACCCAATACCCGAAGTGAAGCAACCTCTCTCATCAAAGTGAGTAGGCCACTCAGCACTTCAAAGTACCCGGTAGTTTATGCACCCCACCTTGGGTCTATCCTAGGAGTAATAAACAATAAAACAAAATAATACAACGGTGGCTACAACCTCAACCCGAATATACCCCGCAAAATAATATTACATCACTTTACAAATTTACATCGAATGAAAGAATCAAAACCCTCATCTCACATCCCCGACTATTCATCCACGACGATCCAACAAGTTCATATATACAAACCAACATAACATCACAAATATGTGCAACCCCGACTAATCGACGTATAGCAATTAGTCGACGTTTCCAAACACATATACATATCATAAAGCTTGTAAAGTAACCGCGACATTAGAATTCTGCATGCAATTAGCAACCTTAACCAATTTTTCCAAAACTTGAAAAATCCAGTGGGCTAAAGTTCCAAAAACGATCGTTTTAAGCCAATCCGGGAGTCGAAACGAACTCGAAACCCGTCCGAATCTTCGCGGAGGCAAAGATACCAAAATTAACTGTTGAATGGGGGGACTTAGGGGGTACCACCCCTGGGGGCCACCGCGAGGTGGCCCCCAAGGGGAAGCAGACCCGAGAGCACCAATCTGTGGTGCTCTCGGGCCACCAGCCCCCAAGGCCACCTATTGGTGGTCTTAGGGGGTGGGCCCAGCCTTAGGTCCCCCTCGGGGTGTCCCCGGGGTGCGCACGCTTCACCCCGTAGCTTCTCGGTTCAAACCGTGAGCCCGTGGGGTGTGCAAACAACTCAAAACATCATTTTTGGAAACTTTTTTTGTCGGTAGTTTTTGTGCGACAAAAATGGCGGATTTCTAACGTCGCTACAAGCTATCTAAGATTTATGAAAGGCTCTGATACCACTGTAAGTCGATTTCGCGCACCCCACGTATTCGTGGGGAGGCGGAAATTGCAAAAAATGATTTTTACGGGCTTCGCAACACCGACTTGAACCAAGGAACGATCATAAACCCTAGCTAACAAACTACTTGAGGTTTAACTAATCGGATGAATGTTATACCTCATAGTATCATTTCTTTCAAGTCTTCTTGCTGTCCTCCTCGTCATCATAGGCTCTGAGAATCAAAATGGATCGAAGCTTCCTTGTCGGCTTCCTCGAGTCAAAGACGATCCACCCGAGAGTCTATAGTCCGAGCTCCAACCTCAAATCCGAGGTAACTAAGGCAACTAGCTTGCTAAACTAGATAGCCTAGGTGATGTAGAGAAAGAAGATGGAGTGGTTTGTCTCTTGGAACCCTAGGTTTCTCAACTCATGAGACTTTTAGGGTTTAGAGGAAGAAGAAGAAGAAGACTTGAGGAAAACTTTGTGAAGAATGAACTAAAGGAAAGCTTGGCTGCCCTCTCCTTGAAAATAATGAACCATACTTATATTTTAAGAGATAAAATATCTAATCAAGTCAAAATATCTCATAAATATCAACCATGGTTCAAAATATCTCAAGGGTGGGTCATACATAATCTTTTGTCATCCTAATGAGTCATCCTTATCCAACAAATATCTCCACCTCATTTCCTCATCTCATTTAAGTTTAATTCATACAAGAAATCAAACCCTAAATGAGGTGTCTCTTTCTAGAAGCTTTCCCGAGTAATTACGAGAATGCCCCTCATCCGTATATACATACCCGCATCCGTATTCCGAAGAATACGAATACAAATAGACAAAACAAATCCAACAATACAATACTAGGATCCGGCTTAAACCAAAGCCTACTAGTATAATTTGCCCGATCATCATAGTGCACAAGTACGCGTAAGTGATCGAAGCCCTGCCGTAAAACCATACGGTCTCTACATCTTTCGCCCGATGCAGGGAAACTCTCTATGTGGGACTCTAAAGACTCGACAGTACGTTGGCAGTAGGTTTAACCATAAGCCACAAGCGGTACTAGCTGCACGTAACGGCTACCCAGGTATGTGTCGATAAGAAGGCCGATGAACAAACTCATCCGAACTCCTACTGAGCCTGTATGTGGCAATCTCTGTACGGTCTGGTCTGTTCGTCTAAGAGTATCGCATATCGGGCCTAAGGGGCAGTAATCGTCAGACCCCTAATAGCGCAATAAGTTGTGCCAGAGTGTAGCCCAAAACACCCTGAGAAACTACTGGAATACCTATCGGTAAATCTCGCTTGCCCTGGCCAGGGACTTTTTGTAATGGCTCTCCGAACACAGCGCGATATCAACCCCCAATACCGGGAGAGACGAATCCTATCTAACTGCCAGTGCCTCTATGTGCTTCGGGACTGCACACAACTACTACCTGTTTGCACGACTCCTTTGAGTCGTGATAGGGTAGTAATCAAAGTACAGTGGGAACACACTCGAGGCGAAGTAGCAATGTACTCATGTCACCTGGGAACTGTTACCCGACGATAGGTATAATACCCACCAGCAGTCCCCGACGAGTCATGTCCAGTGTACTCATAACCTAATGAGCACCTGCATACTATCTCCGGTACTGCGTACTAATGGCTGTGGGACAGACCATCTCCTCTGCTGGAATGAGAAGCGTATACACTAGTCTACTCTGGAGTATCGATGCCCCGTCTTGATAATCCTACGACTAGGGACCTGTACAAGGATGTGCTTATAGACTACCCAGCTCCCACTAGTATGACTGCCATCACAACGCTGGTAATCAAGCAAAGATCCTAAGGGCTCTACCAATTTGTATAAGCGATATGCTAAAAGAAACACATGCACATATTGAGGTAAAACCAAAACAGGTAGCATACTACCATTTTGAGCAAGACTGTCGATACAACTGTGAATATCCCAAGCTTCCATTAAGTAATATACAAACCAATATGATACAATAATGACCTCTAGGGCATATATCACTAACAGGTACACCCATTCATGATGAACAGATTCCTGCTCGGCCTAAACAGTGGATCCTAAGACCTCGCATTAAACCAGCAGCCAGACCCTTACCCGACATGCATACTCGAAGTAGGCAGACTCCTGCATAACCTGAGTAAAGAAAGCTCGCCCACGGTCGATAGTCGATCCAACTCTAATTCCACTCAAATCCGAAAAAGGGATATTACCAAGATTTGCTAAGTTCAGTCTGAGTTCCTAAGTGTTTCCAAGAGGACACCGGTCTATCTACACTTAGAAGAATAAACCTAGTGTTCGCTCGACTCACGTTAAGTCGTCTCCGTGGTGAGGGGGACACCGGTCTATCTACACTTGGAAGAATAAGCCTAGTGTTCACTCGAATCACAGTATCGCATCTCCGGGGTGAGGGGGACATCGGTCTATCCACACTTGGAAAAATAAAAATAAAAACGAAAACTTTCTAATCAAACACATCACAGACGAAAAAAATACTTCATTAATTTCAAAATTATGTACAAGGTATTATGAGCTCCTCAGTTTTATAAAACCGCTAAAAAATTGCACGAAGGCTTACAAAGGAAAAGAAAGAGAGCAGGGAAAGCGGGGGATTCAAGACGTCTTCTCGGCCAAGGTCTCCTCGCCGCCCGCCTACTTGACACCTCCGCCCTTTGGCTCTTCCTTCGGGAGGGGATACCTCATGCGGAGCTCCTGGTCATCGAACCCGGGCACCACTACCTTAACGGCATCGAGGGCATTATGCCACCCAACGGCCGCAGAGTAAAAAAGGTCGACGTAGAACTGGTCGGACATCTTGTAGTCCTCCACGGCCATCTCCGCCATCTCCTCGGCTCTTTTCACCGTCTCGTTGGCCGTCCGGGCATCCTCTTGAACGAGTCTTTTTACTTCCTCATGGCATCAAAGCGCTCGTTGACCTCGCCGACCTAGGCCTGGAGGGCCCAGTTGGACTCGGTTAAAACCCGGTAGGACTCGTTCAGCCTCATAGCTTTCACCCCCTCCGAGACCAGCCGCGACTCGAGAGAGGCGGCGTTATCCTCGACCTCCTTCAGCCGGACTATCATGCCCCGCTTCCCAGTATACATAATAGGTGGCGTGGCGGGCCGCAACGTATTTACTAAGAAATAAATACGTTAAGCGTAATTAAGCAATATATGTAAAATGCATAAGAATGACAAGTGATATAAAATAAACAGCAACTTTTATTAACATTCATCTTTACAAAACAACTGCTTTGAAAAGGAAAGATACAATGATATAAAGCAATACCTAAACAGTGTCATACAAACTGAAAGTAAGTACAACTGAAAGTAAGTACAAGAGAGATAAAAGTCCTGCTGTGCGGTGAGCCGGTTCATGTCCTCCTGGCTAGGCTCGATCTCCTGAGAGTCCGGTACTCCTGACAAAAATTCCAAAGAAATAAATAGACAGGAATGTCATCAGCGAACTAGCGCTCGGTAAGTCCCAAAAGAAGGAATGGAATATAACAGTAATGTTAAATGAAACTATTAAGTTATACAGGTATATGATTGTTATTCTAACGTAGTTGTTTGTACCTTGGTACAGAAGGTATTTGTGTATACAAGAGGAGTCCATCTTACCCCGTAGACTATGGTAACATGTAGTACAAGGCCCCGTCAAAACCCACGGGACAACGGCACGAAAGTTCATGTAGGTGTCTTTTAAGTGACCATCCCGTGCCACGCTATACATTCCGTACCAATCTATCCCGTTATCCCCGCATAATATTTTGTATTGGTTATGTTTACAAGTCTTGCCGAGACTATAGATACAAATTGTTCAAGTAGTCAGGTTCAGGATGTGATCAAGTATTCAAGAAGTCATGTCAAGTTATAAGCCTGGTTCGGTCAAGTCAAGTCAAGTATTCAAGTTTTATATTGAAGTTTGAATTCAGGTATTCAGATTCATGTTCAGGTATACATGTTAGACTTTGGATTCATGTTTGAATTGGACTCTGATTTGAGTTTGGATTTAGGTTTGAGTTAGACTCAGACTGAGTCAGACACTAGTAATCTGATTAGATCCTGAATTAGGTTCGGAAGTTATCGGTAACTGCTGCACATGGACGGCAGGATTTGTGTCTTTTTCCAAGACAATTACCATTGATAACTCCGTTAAATTTTCTATCTTAAATAGGCAAGCACTCATTTTTTCCGGCTCCCTCGGGCTCAAGAGAATTGATCTCGCTTAAACCTATATTTACTAAAATCCTTAAATATTATTTTATATAACTCGAGGGGGTTTTATGAAAAATATTTTTTTATAAAATTTCAAAATACTCGAGAATTTATTTATATTATTTAGGGTTTTCATGGATGTGAATAAGGATTTGAGGTATTTTAGTGATAATTGCTTAGCTTGGAAAGTTCATGGTATTTTATTGTAAAACTTGTCTTTTGTTGGTATCTTGATAGTATATTGGTGAAACATGTAATTCTTTCATTTTAAAATATGTAAGTTTATTATATTTTGAAAATATATGGATTTGTAAATTTTTTTACATAATTATTAAAAATTAAATTTGATTTAAATAGAAAAATGCGTTTTTCTTAAAAACCGTATTTAAAACATTTCGAGACTGAATGCTCCGTAAGGAGCTCTGCATCGCGCTCTACTAGCCCAAGGATGTGCGATAATCCACACCATCCAATAGCGGGTCCCCTAAAAAGGGTTGTAGAGGCATAATCGCAAAGGGATTTAAAACACCGTTTAAAAGAAATCCGTTTTTATAGTAAATGGTATTTTAATGTAATATTTTATTCGTAACAAAAATTCACACAAAGCGGTATCGTGCTATGGAACCAAGTGTGTACGTGAGGGGTAAGTTATTACCCCGTGAAGTTTTCCTAAAAGTAAAGTATTAACAAAATACTAAAAGATGTGATATTTGAAGTTCATGGTATAAACGAAAAACTTAAATTAAAGTTATTTTACATGATATTCTTGACTAAAATTTGATTCTAAACCTTATGATTTAAGGTTACAAGTGATGGGTACAAGTTAGATTGAAAAAAAATATTAAAGAGAAGGAGTTTTCTAGGGTTTTGAAAAAGATATCGGTATTAACTCCACTTACCGATATATATTTTGAAATGGAATTTTAAAGATGAGAAAAGAAGATTGGAATGGACTTACTATTTAGTTAGGTTAAGGAAGGGTAGGATAAGAGATTGTTGTCGTCGTGGCGTCGCGGGATCGCCGGAATTTGCTTCGATCCTCGCCGAAAGTTGATAGCTTGCTAACTCCTCTTTTACTCCGCTTGTACTTAAGAAATTTTGAGAGTTTTGGCTAGAATTTTCAGAATGATAAAGGGCTAGGGAATGGGGTAGTATTTATAGTGAAGAATTAGGGTTTTGGAATTAAAATGGTGAATAAAAATGCATTAAAAAGATGATAAATTGAAAATTGAAAGGGCTCTGTTTGATTGCGGGCAATCAAACAGTGCAGAGGAGTTAGGGGTAGGGGAAGAGTCGAGTGTACGAAGCCCGGGCCATTGGCTACTGTTTGACCGTCGGTACCGGCCTAGATGGCATTTTCGCCAGCAGATCTGAGGAGTTGAGCCGCTGGATTTGTGCCACGTGTACAAGTCAGTGTTAACTCCATTTTTCACATGTTTGATTTTTCTGACTTTTCATTTTTATGTGTATAGCACGTGTAAACTTTTAGGCTTCCAAAAAGTTAAAAAGAAAAATCAGAAAAAATAATGTGTCTAGTAGGGATCGAACACAGGGGCTACGTCACAGCAGTGCAAGGGTTTTACCAATGAGCTACAAGTTGTTTGTTGCTACTATTTAATAAAGTTAACTTATAACTCAATCTCAGGCAGTATAACTCATTTCTGTACATTAACTGGAAAATTTCGTACAGTAAATTCAGAGTCATTACATTCTACCCTCCTTATAAAAATTTCGTCCTCGAAATTTACATTTACATAGTGATTAATTTACAAATAAGTAAGGGTATCTTGCACGCATGTCTTCTTCTCGTTCCCACGTTGATTCTCCTGGCAAATCTTTTCTCCACATCACTGGGACCAAGTTTACTTTCTTGTTCCGTAATGTCTTCACCTTTCAATCCAGGATCTCAACGGGTTGATGCTCACAAGTTAAGTCCGTCTGTACAGTGAGCTCTGATTGATCAAGGATGTGGCTGAGGTCGCTCACATATCTTCGTAGCTGAGATATGTGGAACACGTTGTGCACTCCTTCCAATGAGGGTGGTAGTGCCAAACGGTATGCCACTTCTCCAAAAAGTTTGTGTATATCGAACGGTCCTATGTATCTGGGACTAAGCTTACCCATCTTACCAAAGCGGATCACTCCTCGGTTTGGGGATATCTTTAATAAAACATGGTCTGCAGGTTGGAACTCCAGGTGTCGGCGCTTTGCATCAGCCCAATGCTTCTGTCGATCTTAGGCTATGCGCATTCTTTCCCTGATCGTGCGAACTACGTCCAAAGTTGCCATGATCATCTCTGGTCCAAGGAATTCACGATCTCCAACGCCATCCCAACTTAGTGGTGAATGACACTTCCTTTTCCGTAGAGTGCTGCGAACGGTGTCATTCCAATGCTTGCCTGATAGCTGTTATTGTATGAAAACTCCACAAGGTGTAGGTGATCTTTCCACGAACCTCCGAAGTCTAACATACAATCTCTTAGCATGTCCTCCAGAATCTGAATTGTTCGCTCGGACTGTCCGTCCGTTTGTGGATGGTAAGTCGTGCTGAAGTTTAGACCCGTTCCCAAGCTAACTTGCAGACTCTGCAAAAACTGTGATGGGGGACGATGCAAACTAGTACTCCATGTAATCTCACAATCTCCTGCATGAGTTCATGGGTATCAATATAGTACATTTTGAAGAGTTAAATCTTACTTTAGATTCATGCTCACCTCCATGTACTTCTTTGCTAAAGTCTCGGTAGATTGGCCAACTCGAAAGGGAATAAAGTGAGCCGACTTGGTGAGTCGATCCACAATAACCCATACTGTATCGTTACCCTTCGTGCTGCGAGGAAGGGTGATTGATCTATATTTAAAGAAGTGTGTAGTAACCGCAATCAATAACGGTGTCGCGTGTAGCTAGACCGAGATGAGTACGGGTCGTCCTCAGGGATATGTGGAATCTTTCAATCTTACTTTAGACGTGTTGAAGAGGAAGAATGGAGGAATAAAGAATAGTTTCTAGATCTACGTCAAAATACGGATGTAGAATACAGATCTAGTTTGAATACGGATAACATTTTATAAGAAGAATGCTTGTAGGGTTCGTTCGGATTTAGTAGTCATGGATGACTAATAAAGATTACTCCTTTTATCTATTGATAGATTTAATACTAGATAGATAGTGATGAATGAGGATTAGGGTTCTTGGAAGAAACTAGGATTTCCCCACTATTGACCCTTGTCCTTTCATTGATCTCTATTCATGTCTAGCCCTTAACAAAATAATTGTTAAACTGATCTCAAATCGCGGTCGAGACTAGCAATAAATTGGTAGCGCGCCCGATAAGGATGTTAACATTTATTTTGCTAAAGTTTATAAACTTCATAAAACTTAAAAGAAGTTAAAACATTTTCTCATCAATTGTTCTACCATAATCCTACGAACCCTATCAAGCGGAGAATTACTCGTGCATGATGGAGATAGAAGAATGGATAGAGATGAAATTCATTATGTAACTAAATAATTAAAATAATTAAACTAAATATCTACCTTTATTAATCAAATTCACAAGTACAAACTTCAAGTTTAGATTACAAGAGGAAGAAGAAGTTGCTCTCGATCTCTGCCTTGTCGGATGTAGATATTCCGTCGAATCTCACGTCGTTTTATCACGTCGAATCTTGGACCTGCCTTGGATCACTTGTTCTTTGACGGTGATTAGCTTATGTAAAAGATTGATGATTTCTAAGTTTATCCATCGGTCCTTTATATAGCCCCAAAGCCAGAAACCAAAAATCCCCAGAATTAGGGTTAGTTGTAGCAAATCCAACCTGAAAATCCTAACTCCTGATTCGGTGAATCGGCCGTGGATCCGCCGCATATTGCATGGTTTAGCCGCGGATCCGCGATTTTTTGGTGAGATCTTGGGTGCAAATTTCTGGGGTTTTATTCTTGTGACACATGGAGATTTAGTTGATGTCTGGAACTTGAAAATATTTCATGAGTCTCTGCCAGTATTGATTCTTCAATTTTCTTTAATATTTCGGCAGATTTTTGATTTCCGATATCTCAACATCTCGATCTCCTGACCTGAGCCAAACCTTGCACTATATCTCAAAGAATAATGTTAGTAATATTTGGTATTTTTGAGATATTATCCTAACCAATTTGATATGATATTATATTTTAAGAATATTGATTAAGGATATTTGATATGATATGCATATTTAAATTATCAAAATATTATATAAATATTGTATGCATATATTTTCCTTTATAATATTAATTATAATATATAAACATATGAAAATAGTATTTTTACATATAAACCCTCATATGTGTCATATTTATAATAAACACTTTTAGATATTTAAGAAAAGTAAGGAAAATGACATATCAAAAGTGTGATATTTTCGACTGAACAAATACCCCCAAACTTAACTTTGATCATCCCGAGCAAACTTATTTATTCAAGAGAGGGAGAAAGAAAAAGAAAAACCTAAGTAACACACTTTCGTAGGCAACACAATTGCACTGAGCACGTGCAACAAGCCATTAAACCTCTAGATGTCCCTAGTAGGAGGAGTGTTGTCTCCTGAGAGTTTTCAGCGGATTACACCCACAAAATTCTATAATAAAAGAAAGGTAGTGAAAGTTATATACAAAGATAAGAACAATAAAAGAAAGAACATGAAAATAAGAGTTTCCAACTACACCGGTTTTTCGGTTGTCATGAGTCCTATCTTAATGGTCGTGAAAAGATATTAGAAATCACATCATCCTTCAATAAAATATCGTCTTTAGTTTTCTTCCCTATCTTCCCTCCAAACATTGATCATATACCCCTACGTGTGTGTAAAAGACATCCCTACACTTAGAGAATTCAATTCAAGCTATCATACTCTTGTCCATCTTCCTTAGTACTTTTTAGTTGGTGAATATTTTAGATGGAATTGCTCACACATTCTTCATGCGACCGTTAATACTTCTTGAGGTACTAACCAACCGATTACAAAATGTGCTCGCGTATTAAGGCGTAATTCCTCGTCTTGCAACACCTAAGGCTTAGCAGTGGCTCCCAAACCAGTTGGTCTAAGGCACTAGGTGATAAAGCACCCCCGCTATAGTTTTTTTATGCTGCCTTAAGCAATTACAAAACAAGTGTTCATTTTTTTCTTCACCGCTTATATTTTATTTTATTTTCCTTCATACTAAGGCTTTTAGACAAGAGCATTTCAAGGTATGCTCTACTATCCCAAATTTCAATATGTGTGTAAGAGCGTATAGTAGGGTATCAACGTTCAAATGTTTGGACTTAAGAATATGGACTATTTTTCAGACTTATTTTTATCCTCAGATTAGTAATTTCCTTCATCTTACTAACCCTTGGGACAACGGCTCATAACTACTTATTACTAGTTTCATTTAAGAAAACATCTAATTTTCTTGCTTTTCTCAAACTATTACTATCTTTCATATGTAAATTTTCACTTTCAAACTTTCATTATCAATTTTTTTTTGCTTATATATAGTATGATGCAAAATAATGTGTGAAAAAGCACAAACCTCCCCTAAACCTGTTTGCAGCAGTGTCCTCACTGATGTCATCTGTCAAGCTTAAAAAAACTGTAGACTTGGGAGGAAAAGTAACGGGGACAAGAAATAATGAAAGTGAAATCCTCCCCCAAACTTATTTTTGGCTCACAATTTTGTAAAAATTTTCTTTCAAGAACCAAAATATATCCCTCCCCCCAAACTTGAGTAAAATCGTATTAAGCATTTAAAATTATGAGGGGGTTAAAGTTATTGGTCTATGCAAAGCTTTACAAACACCAAAAGTCAACACCAACCGTTCAAATATTTTATCGATGTAACGCACTAGTTGGTAGAACATGTCGCATATCGACGTGAAGAAATGGAAAGGGGATAAGGGGTGGAATAGAACGTGTTTACGTCTCGGTTTATAGAGACGAAACAGTGATGGTGGATTACTCGCATTCTTGTTATTGATAAGAAGAAGGGGGTGGTTCAACTTCTTTGTGTTGTGGTTGATTCATCACAACACCCATGTTTTCTAAGAATGCGAGTTCGTCAGCGAAAATTTCTTCAAACCTTTCATCGATATCCCGAATAATAATCTCATCAGAAAGAACGGGATAATACTCGGACTCCATAAAAGGTTCTTATTCAGCGTTAGATGTTGACCCGGACAGCTCGATAGAAGTGTCCGTATGTGTATAACAAATAGCAGGGTCAAACAACAACGTACTAGCGGAGTCAAGATCAAAATCGTGAAGCTGTTCAAATTCGCTGCTGTCGAAATTTATCGCTTCGACAGATAATACTTGAGCATAGGGTTCAGAGCGTTCACTTCCCAACCTGTAAATGTTAAGCTCAATTGACATCTTCCCGAAGATAAGGTCATAGAGTCGTTTCGACAATTGATTATTGCGTTGGAAGTCACAAGAAAAGGTCGACCTAAAATCACTGGAATTTAGTTTCGTGGGTTCGATATAGGCTGTGTATCTATAACGATAAAGTCCACAGGGAATATAAATTCCCCGACTTTGATTAACACGTCCTCTAGCTCACCCCTAGGTTGGGTGATAGATCGATCGGCCATCTGAAGAGTGCAGTGCGCCGGTTTTAACTCTCCGATCCCTAATTGCTCATACACAGAATACAGAAGCAAGTTAACACTAGCGCCTAAATCGAGTAGAGCACGATTGATATATTTACCCCCAATAGAAATAGATATGGTAGGACTTCCGGGGTCCTTTCGTTTCTTGAGTAGTTGTTGGGTAAAAGCAGTGCTTACATTACTCGCTAAGAAAACTTTTTTAGGCACTTAAGTTTTTCTCTTCCTAGTGCACAAGTCCTTTAGAATTTTTGCATAAGACGGAACTTGTTGAATAGCATCTAGGAGAGGAATGTTTATGTTAACTTACTTAAAAATTTCCACAATCTTCTCCATTTATGGATTTGGTATGTTGCCCCTTAACCTATTTGGATAAGGTGCTTTCTCAATAAGGGTTGGGTCCAACATTGGAGAGGATTGTGGGGATGGAATGGATCTCGGAATTGGAGTTGGGATTGTTTTAGGTTGACTCGAGGTAGTGGGCTGAGTGTTCGAGCCTTGGGGAAAACGGAGAATAGGCTTGAAAGAAGGTGGTGGACTAGACGAAATAAGAGAAGAAGTAGAAGCTGGGGTATCATTAATATCATCAACGTCATCAACGTGTTCACCCACTTGGTTATCCAGCACTCTTCCTGATCTCAATGTGGTAACAACACTCACGCTATAACTTTGTGAGTGGCCGGGATTAGGTATAGGTTGAGATGGAAGTTTTCATTTTTCTATCGCACTCATCGCAGCATTTATTTGTGCAAGTTGTGCCTCTATCGATTTTATACTTTCACCATGGGAGGTGGTGGTCTGTGTTAATGATTGGATAGAAGACTTTATTTCATCCGTCGATTGCATGGAATGTTTAATAAACATATCCACGCTTCGTTCGAGTGCAGATGAGTTTTCGTTACCGGCCGTTTGGAAAGAATTATTATAAGGTGTAGAATTGTTGGCCGGATTTTGAAAAGGTTGCGAATGAAAGGAGTGCTAACTCTGTGGGTATGGTTGCTGTTGCTGTGGAGGAGGTCTTTGATAATTGCTTTGGAACTGGTTTTGATTTTGGTTTTGGTTTTGGTTTTGGTTTTGTTTCCAAGCAAAATTAGGATGATTCCTCCATCCCTGATTGTATGTGGAAGAATAAAGATCGTTTCTAGGTCACTGCTGAAAAGTAGTATTAGTGTGTTCTTGACCTTGAAACGGTACATTCAAAGGGCATTCTTCCGTCAGATGTGATGGGTCAGAACAGCAACCACACATGGTTTTGGGGAGCGTAAATTGGTTTAGGGAGGCTAAAGAGACTTTTTTTCTATAGCATCGAGTTTTTTTTGTATCGTGGCCATTTCGGCTTTCACTGCGATGGAAATATCGAGCTGATGGATACCTCCCCTAGACGATGCAGGTCTAACGCTTTCCCACTGTAGGGTTTGTTCAGTGAAATTTTCCAGAAATTGCCAAGCTTCACCATCATCTTTAGACAGGAAATGACATTGACATATGGTTTCAAGCATCTGTTTTGTTGTTAGATCAACACCCTTATATATAATGCAACAAAGGTCCCATCTATTGATTCCGTGATGAGGGCATTGGATAAGAAGATCCTTAAACCGTTCAAAGCATTTCCAAAATGGTTCATTGGAAAGTTGGGTAAACTGGTTAATCTCGCTTCGAACGTGGGCGGTCTTATGATTGGGATAAAATTTCTTAAAGAATGCTACAATGAATTCATCCCATTTGGCAATAGAATGTGAGCAGTGTTATAAAGCCATTTTTCTGCTAGATCGCATAAAATAAAAGGGAGAAGACGTAAACGCATAGCATCCACAGACAGTTATGCCGTACCCATCATTGCACATACGTTTTCGAATTTATTTATAAAAACGTATGCGTCTTTGGATTCAAGCCCGTGAAATTTGGGCAACAGTTTGATGAAGTGGGGTTTAATTTCAAAATTATCCTCATTGGCTGGTGGAATAGATAGACGGGTAGGAAGGGGTCCGCGCATGGGGTAACATCTTTCTTGGAGAGAGATGCGCGGTGGATTCTGCGCACTGACGGGTGGTGGCAGGATGGTGGTGGTAAAATCTGATGGAGAACCATCCATCTCGGTCGATGTGGTGGGTGGAGGGGAAAAAAGGAGGTGGAGGGGTATCGACTTCGGAGTCGATAGCAGAAACACGGACAAGACAGGCACTAGAATCCCGTGTCCAACCGAGCATGCACTAAGCGGGTTTAGCACACATGGCAGGGTGTGAGAACTTAAAAATTGGTTTGTTTTGAAAAGTGTCGGACGCGAGACAAACCACAAAAAAAATGCACACACAACCCTAGAACTAAGGTTACCTAGGTCAAGTCTCTAGACCGCTCCTAGACTTCCGAAGGACAAGCCACAAGATCAATCCTCTACCACCTCTTTATCACTCTTGTGGTCAGGTAAGTGCCAGGTAAGTGGGAGGTATCCGCTATACGAATCACCAAAAATAGCGGGCTGAATTAAGTAACCACTTTCCTTAGACACACTTGCCTGGACACCACAAAAGTAATGCGGATAAGCGATAGATTACCCACGACCTTCCTCTGTCCTTATTGAGCGCGACGGTCCTTAGAGTCTTAGTCTAGATATTTTTTAATTAATGTAAGGTGATGCGGATTCTCGTTTTGTGATTTGTGGGGCTTAGGAAGGGTGATGAAATCCCCACCTAATCTGAATTTGGTCTTTGCCCCTTAATGTCCGTATTAAAATATGCAAAAACAAACCGCAAAACAAAACTTGCAAAAAGATTTTTGAGCAGCAATATTTTGCAAAGAATCCTGCAGAAAATATATTATTGGATTTTTTAGAGGAGAGAGAAAGAGATAGAAAAGATACCAGAGAAAATTGAAGCCCTAACTCACCAACACCGCCGCGGTTCCGCCGCCAAAATGCACTTCTTCCGGCGGTTCCGCCGCGGAGTTGAGAGTTCTTTGAAAACTTTTTGCTACGGTGGCCTCCCTTGCTTCTCTGGGTGTTGATGAATGTCTCTGAATCCTTATCTGCTCGATACAGTGACTCCAGATTCCCTCGCAAAAATCTCATACTAATCGTTAAATATGCAAGATGCGGTTTATTTTGTTTTATGATATAGATCGAATAAGAATTCAACACGGATAGTAAGAATAAAAAATTACGCACGTATCCCCGGCAACGGCGCCATTTGATTGATCTGTATTTAAAGAAGTGTGTAGTAACCGCAATCAATAACGGTGTCGCGTGTAGCTAGACCGAGATGAGTACGGGTCGTCCTCAGGGATATGTGGAATATTTCAATCTTACTTTAGACGTGTTAAAAAAGAGGAAGAATAGAGGAATAAAGAATAGTGAAGAATAGTTTCTAAATTTACGTTAAAATACAGATCTAGTTTGAATACGGATATGGATTTTATAAGAATAATGCTCGTAGGGTTCGTTCGGATTTAGTAGTCATGGATGACTAATAAAAATTACTCCTTTTATCTATTGATAGATTTAATACTAGATAGATAGTGATGAATGAGGACTAGGTTTCTTGGAAGAAACTAGGGTTTCCCCACTATTGACCATTGTCCTTTCATTGATCTATATTCATGTCTAGCCCTTAACAAAACAATTGTTAATCTGATCTCAAATCCCAGTTGAGACTAGCAATAAATTGCTAGCGCGCCCGATAAGGATGTTAACATTTATTTTGCTAAAGTTTATAAACTTCATAAGACTTAAAAGAAGTTAAAACATGTTATCATCTATTGTTCTACCCTAATCCTACGAACCCTATCAAGCGGAGAATCACTCGCGCATGATGGAGATAGAAGAACGGATAGAGATGAAATTCATTATATAACTAAATAATTAAACTAATTAAACTAAAGATCTACCTTTATTAATCAAATTCACAAGTACAAACTTCAAGTTTAGATTACAAGAGGAAGAAGAAGTTGCTCTCGATCTCTGCCTTGTCGGATGTAGATGTTCCGTCGAATCTCACGTCGCTTTATCACGTCGAATCTTAGACCTGTCTTGGATCACTTGTTCTTTGACGGTGATTAGCTTGTGTAAAAGATTAATGATTTCTAACTTTAACTCTCGGTCCTTTATATAGCCCCAAATCCAGAAACCAAAGATCCCCAGAATTAGGGTTAGTTAAAGCAAATCCAACCTGAAAATCCTAACTCCTGATTCGGTGAATCGGCCGTGGATCCGCCACATATTGCATGGTTTGGCCGCGAATCCGCGGTTTGTTGGTGAGATCTTGGGTGCAAATTTCTGGGACTTTATTTTTGTGACACATAGAGATTTAGTTGATGTCTGGAACTTGAAAATATTTCCTTAGTCTCTACCAGTATTGATTCTTCGATTTTCTTTAATAGTTCGGCAGATTTTTTATTTTCGACATCTCAACATCTCGATCTCCTGACCTAAGCCAAAACTTGCACCATATCTCAAACAATAATATTAGTAATATTTGGTATTTTTTAGATATTATCCTAACCAATTTGATATGATATTATATTTTAAGAATATTGATTAAGAATATTTGATATGATATGCATATTTAAATTATCAAAATATTATATAAATATTATATGCATATATTTTCCTTCATAATGTTAATTATAATATATAAACATATGAAAATAGTATTTTTACAGATAAACCCTCATATGTGTCATATTTATAATAAACACCTTTAGATATTTAAGAAAAGTAAGGAAAATGTCATATCATTGCGATATTTTCGACTGAACAAAGGGCAGTCATGAAATCCATGGTAATGTGCTGCCATTTCCATTCTGGAATTGGTAACGGTTGAAGTAGACCAGCAGTTCTGTGATATTCAGCCTTTACTTACTGACACACCAAACACTTGGCTACGCTTCTGGCTACTTCGCGCTTCATTCCATGCCACCAGTAGTGTTGTTGTAGATCCTTGTATATTTTTGTACCACCAGGGTGTACAGAATAAGCAGAGTTGTGATCTTCTTTCATCAACTCTTCTCGAACTGGGCCATTGGTACACACAATCTACTTCCATATCTCAAGGATCCATCTTCGTGGATGATGAAGTCAGTTCGAAGTCCACTTTCTACTTGTTCTCGGATCTTTTATAGCGTGGCATCACTTACTTGATCTGCCTTGACAATAGTAGACTGGACTTGTAAGTTCATCAAATACGAAGCGTTACCTGGCATAACTACTTTGATTACCAATCCGTGCAATTCCTGCTGTAGCTTCCACTGAGCAGTGAGATTCATTGCTAATGGCTGGCGGCTAAATGCATCATGAACTACATTCACCTTCCCAAGGTGATATTGTAGGTTGATGTCGAAGTCCGCCATGAGTTCTAGGCATCTTCTCTGCCGCATGTTCAATTCCTTCTGAGTAAATACATACTTCAGACTCTTGTGGTCTGTGTATATATCCATTCTTTCTTCCAGAAGATAGTGGCGCCAAATCTTAAGTGCAAATATAACGGCTGCCAACTCTAGATCATATGTTGGATAGTTGCGCTCATGAACTTTTAGCTGTCTTGACGCAAAAACCATAACTTTTCCATGCTGGTGTAGAACACATCCTAATCCCTTACCGGACGCATCACAATGTACTACGAATCCTCCAGATTGATCCGGTATTACTAGGATAGGGGCTGAAGTTAATCTTGACTTGAGTTCTACAAAAGCGTCTTCACATGCTTCTAACCATACGAATACTGCATCTTTACGTGTGAGCTTGGTCAGGGGTGCTGCAATCTTCGAAAAACCTTCAATGAATTTTCGGTAGTATCCTGCTAATCCTAAGAAACTTCATATATCTTTCACTGTTTTTGGTGTCTACCACTTGCTGACAGCTGACACCTTAGCTGGATCTACTGATATTCCTTCCCCTGAAATGATATGTCCGAGAAATCCGACTTGATCTAGACAAAATTCACACTTGCTGTACTTGGCATAGAGCTGATGTTGTCGCAATGTCTCCATGACAATCCGTAAATGCTCGGCGTATTCCTTCCGATTCTTTGAATACACCAGTATGTCGTCGATGAAGATGACAATGAACCTGTCTAAGTACTCTCGGAAATCTTTGTTCATCAAGTTCATAAAAATAGCAGATGTATTGGTCACTCCAAATGGCATCACAAGATATTCGTAATGACCATAGCGAGTCCTAAACGCCGTCTTCGGAATATCAGACTCTTTGACCTTCACCTGATGATAACCTGAACGAAGATCTAGCTTTAAGAATACACTAGACCCACTTAGCTGATCGAACAGATCATCGATGCGCGGTAGTGGATACTTGTTCTTGATTGTCACTTCGTTCAGAGCTCGGTAATCTAAACACATCTTGTATGAGCCTTCTTTTTTCTTCATAAGCAAAACTGGAGATCCCCAACTTGAAGTACTGGGACGAATCCAACCTTTCTTCAGGAGTTCATCTTACTAAGTGCGGATCTCCTTCAATCCCTCAGGACTTAACCGGTAATGAGCTTTGATTACTGATTGCGCACCAGGTACTAAATCAATGTTGAATTCAAGAGCTCGATCGGGAGGCAAACCTATTATATCTTCAGGGAACACATCCTCGAACTCTCGAACTACCTCTGGCTTTTCTTCTTCTGCCGGTAGAGTAAACACTTCTGCATTCTTTGATTTATCATGGAAGATTCCTGTCTCCAACGTTCTATCTCCACTCTTGAAGTAAAAAATTGGGTGATCTGGTATCTCAAATACTACCCTCCTTTGACGGCAGTCAATCGTACCATAAAAAACTCCTAGACAGTCCATCCCCAACACAATATCGAAATTTGGGATGTCCAGTACTTTGAAATTCACGTGGAATTCTCGTCCGCAAACTACAACTGGACACTGATCAAATCCCTTAGTTGCTTTTAATACTACATTCCCGGAACTGACATTCCAGCTTGAAATGAGCGGCTTCACGGGAATCGCATGCGTTCTCACAAATCATTTGGAGATGAAGCAGTGTGACGCTCTAGTATCGAACAGTGCGAGTGCAGTAAGGGTGGCTACTAGTATAGTACTTAAGTTGTGTGAGATTGGTTTTAGATACAGGAGAAATATAGATGTATACAAGGATTGAAAAGAGGAAAGGATTGGGAATTACCAGTTTTGACTTGGCCTGTGGCTTCGGCTTCTTCAACTATCATGGTGAAAGCCTGACGTCTTGGTACATTCCTCCTTACTAGAGGCACATTCATCTGTCCTTAGGACATGTTTCTCTGCCCTTGAGGCATGTTTCTTTGTGCCTGGTGGAATTGACGAGGAGGCTGTGCAGGAGGTCCACGTGGAGGTGGAGCAGGGAGAGCAAGACGAGGTGCAGGAGCCTGAATAGCTGACCGCTGCGGAACTGTGATTGCGGGTCTTGATGCTGGAGCTGGGTTGAGTCGATATGGATATGCTCCTATGGCATAAGTGGATGCTCCACAAACCAAACACAAGCCATTTACACGTCTGCAGTCTTTCGCCAGGTGTCCATTTCTCTTGCAGTAGAAGCAAAAGTCTGGACTGGGCCAGTTAAATGATCCTCCCGATCTCCTGGGTGCAAAAGTTGGCCTGGAAGAGGCTCGTCCTATCATCTGTGTGGCAGGGCGTTTAACACCGGCAGTCTGCGGTCTGCCCTTCTTCTTCACCACTTCCTCATAACGTCGGGCAACTTTCAGAGCAAGATCATGGGTTGGCAAATCCCCTGTAGCGAGTGCAGCTTGGATTTCCGAGTCTAACCCTTGCAGAAATCTTCATGCCCGGATCTCAGCAGTAGGAATCAGGTGTGCCACAAATCTGTTACAGTCTTGTGTTAGCAGTGTAATAAGTGATATCAGGAATTTGAATTTGAGACATATCTTACCTACTAAGCATGGTAAACTCAGTATCGTATTCATCTACGGACTTGCTCCACATCGAGCCTTGTTGTAAGTGGATGAACTGCTACTCTATGTCAAAACAGGCAGTCTCAGGGAAGTACTTCGCGTAGAATATATCGTGAAATGTCTTCCATTTGATAGGTTGGGTGAGACGGTTTTCTTCAGCCTTCCACCAGACTCTGGCGTTATCTGTTAGTTGCAGCTTCGCAACCCTCACCCAAGCAATCTCTGGTACTTGTGCTGCTGTCAGATCATCTTCTATTGACTGAGCCCATTCTTCCGCCTCCAGTGGGATCTTTTTTCCTGAGAAATGTTTCAGGTGCAGTGCCTGGAATTGCTCGACTCCGGGTGCCTCGGCTTCGGAGCGGTGCATGAGGATAGCAGTATGCTGCTGCTGACCCTCCAACAGGCTTTTGATCGCCTCAAGCAGTACCGTTTGCTCATTGATAGAAGCTGCAACAATAGGAGGTGGTGGTAAAGTAGGCGGTGAAGTATTGCCATTGACGTTCGTGCCGGTGTTGGGAGACTCCATGACCTTGATAGAAAAATAAAGGTTAGGATAGATTCAAAGAATTTGAAATATAATGAATGTATAGTTGCTGATTCTTATAATTCTTATGATATATTGCTTAGGATTCCATGCACACGGACCTGCATAGGCCCCAACAAAACCTATCACGCCCCGCTTCCTAGTGTACGGAATTGGTGATGTGGCGGGCCACGGCGTATTTACTAAGAAATAAATACGTTAAGCGTAATTAAGCAATATATATAAAATGCACAAGAATGACAAGTGATATAAAATAAACAGCAACTTTTATTAACATTCATCTTTACAATACAACTGCTTTGAAAAGAAAATATACAATGATATAAAGCAATGCCTAAACGGTTGCATACAAACTGAAAGTAAGTACAAGAGAGCTAAACGTCCTGCTGCGCGGTGAGCTGGTCCACGTCCTCCTGGTTAGGCTCGATCTCTTGAGAGTCCGGTCCTCCTGACAAACATTCCAAAGAAAGAAATAGATAGGAATGTCGTCAGCGAACTATCGCTCGGTAAATCCCCAAAGAAGGAATGGAATATAACAGTAATGTTAAATGAAACTGTTAAGTTGTATAGGTATATGATTGTTATTCTAACGTAGTTGTTTGTAGCTTGGTACAGAAAGCATTTGTGTATACGAGAGGAGTCCATCTTATCCCGTGGACTATGGTAATATGTAGTACAAGGCCCCGTCAAAACCCACAGGACAACGGTATGAGAGTTCATGTAGGTGTCTTTTAAGTGACCATCTCGTGCCACGCTATACATTCCGTACCAATCTACCCTGTTATTCCCGCGTAATGTTTTATATAGGTTATGTTTACAAGTCTTGCCGAGACCATGGATACAAATTGTTCAAGTAGTCAGGTTCAGGATGTGATCAAGTATTCAAGAAGTCATGTCAAGTTATAACTATGGTTCGGTCAAGTCAAGTATTCATGTTTGATATTGAAGTTTGAATTCAGATATTCAGGTTCATATTCAGTTATATATGTTAGACTTTGCATTCATGTTTGAATTGGACTCTGATTTGAGTTTGGATTCAGGTTTGAGTTAGACTCAGACTAAGTCAGACACTTGTAATCTGATTTAGATCCTGAATTAGGTTCCGGAGTTATCGGTAACTGCTGCATATGGACGGCATGATTTGTGTCTTTTTCCAAGACAATTACCATTGATAACTCCGTTAAGTTTTCTAGCTTAAATAGGTAAGCACTCACTTTCTCCGGCTCCCTCAGGCTCAAGAGAATTGATCCCGCTTAAACCTATATTTACTAAAGTCCTTACATATTGTTTTATATAACTCGAGAGGGTTTTATGAAAAATATTTTTAATAAAATTTCAAAATAAACCTCGATAATTTATTTGTATTATTTAGGGTTTTCATGGATGTGAATTTTAAGGATTTGAGATATTTTAGTGATAATTGCTTAGCTTGGAAAGTTCATGGTATTTTATTGTAAAACTTGTTTTTTGTTGGTATCTTGATAGTATATTGGTGAAACTTGTAATTCTTTCATTTTAAAAAAATGTAAGTTTATTGTATTTTAAAAATATATGGATTTGTAATTTTTTTTTATATAATTATTAAAAATTAAATTTTATTTAAGTAGAAAAATGCATTTTTCTTAAAAACCGTATTTAAAACCTTTCGAGACCGAATGCTCCGTGAGGAGGTCTGCATCTCGCTCTAGTAGCCCAAAGATGTGCGATAATCCACACCATCCAATAGTGGATCCCCTAAAACGGGTTGTAGAAGCATAATCGCAAAGGGATTTAAAACACCGTTTAAAATAAATCCGGTTTTTATGGTAAATGGTATTTTAATGTAATATTTTATTCGTAACAAAAATTCACACAAAAGCGGTATCGTGCTATGGAACCAAGTGTGTACGTGAGGGGTAGGTCATTACCCCGTGAAGTTTTCCTAAAAGTAAAGTATTAACAAAATACTAAAAGAGGCGATGTTTGAAGTTCACGGTATTTAAACGAAAAACTTAAATTAAAGTTATTTTACATGATATTCTTGACTAAAATTTGATTCTAAACCTTTTGATTTAAGGTTACAAGTGATGGGTACAAGTTAGATTGAAAAAAAAATATTAAAAAGAAGGAGTTTTCTAGGGTTTTGAAAAAGATATCCGTATTAACTCCACTTACCGATATACATTTTGAAATGGAATTTTGAAGATGAGGAAAGAAGATTGGAATGGACTTACTATTTGGTTAGGTTAAGGAAAGGTAGGAGAAGAGATTGTTGTCGTCGTGGCGTCGCGGGATCGCCAGAATTTGCTTCAATTCTCGTCGGAAGTTGATAGCTTGCTAACTTCTCTTTTACTCCACTTGTACTTAAAAATTTTTGAGAGTTTTGGCTAGAATTTTCAGAATGATGAAGGGCTAGGGCAAGAGGTAGTATTTATAGTGGAGAATTAGGGTTTTTGGAATTAAAATGGTGAATTAAAATGCATTAAAAAGATGATAAATTAGGAATTGAAGGGGCTCTGTTTGATTGCAGGCAATCAAACAATGTAGAAGAGTTAGGGGTAGGGGAAGAGTCGAGTGTGCAAAGCTCGGGCCTCATTGGCTACTGTTGGACCGTCAGTACCGGCCTTGATGGCATTTTCGCCTGTCGACCTGAGGAGTTGTGCCGCTGGATCTGTGCCACGTGTATAGGTCAGTGTTAACTCCATTTTTCACATGTTTGATTTTTTTTGACTTTTCATTTTTATGTGTATAGCACGTGTAAAATTTTAGGCTTCCAAAAAGTTAAAAAGAAAAATCAGAAAAAATAATGTGTCTGATGGGGATCGAACACAGGGGCTACGTCACAGCAGTGCAAGGGCTTTACCAATAAGCTACAAGTTGTTTCTTGCTACTATTTAACAAAGTTAACTTATAACTCAATCTCAGGCGGTATAACTCATTTCTGTACATTAACTGTAAAATTTCGTACAGTAAATTCAGAGTCGTTACATGGGCGAGGAGTTCTTCATCACGTGATGTTGTCTCTCCAACCTTTTCTTATCGCCGAGGCAACTTCTTCGACCTCCGTGGCAGCCAGAAGGGCAAAATGTTGAAGAACCTACAAAAAAAAGGCTGACAACATTCGTCAGGGACTAAACAGAGGAAAAATTACTTGGAAAATTTAGGGAAAAATCACCAACCTGGACGGTCTCCTAGGCCATTGCAGCAACTTAGGCTTTCACAGCGCCCCGAGGTATTTTGGCCCCCGCCACTTTCTCCATATCCGCCAGTAAACTATCGGCCACGGATAGCCCCGACGGCACCTCGAAGCAGAAGTAGCCCTCCTGCATGTGTATCCCGGCCGGAGACGGCCAGAAAGCCACCTTCTTGAGCCTCTTGGCCGGAGACTCGGCGGAGGAAGGCGTCTCCGGCCTCACCCGAGGAACCTGTTCCCTGGCTTGTTTCTGCCCTCCACTTTTGCGCTCCTCAGGAGTAGGCAGAGGGACGGCGGTCTTTGCTGAGGGCCCCTGACGAAGTGTCCCACTCGGCGCGGGCTTGTACGAGCTTCCGCCGCCGCCCTTCCTGCCCTGTACTTTAGCAACTGTTATCTTCGATCGGTCTATGGGCTCTGCGGAAGGAAACAAAAAGGGTTAGTAACAAAAGCAGTGAAATATACCAAGTATAAATTGATCGGATAAAACCTAACTTACCTACGAAGCGCGCGGGACTGAGTCCCGTCCAGCTTAGGGTCTGCTCGGAAAGTAAGGAATCGGCACGCTGGATCGGCTTTCACTGGGACACGATCCCCGTCTTAGGGGCATTTGACGGCTTGGCCTTTGGGCAATCTACCCTATGCCACTTAGTGGGCACCGGCCACTCCTCTCCTTTCGGAAGACCGATGAAGATGAACTTCTTCTTCCACTTATGGATAGAAGAAGGGACAACCACTATCCCCAACCCGGCCGCCCTACCTTTGAGCTTCTTAAAAGAAAAGTATACCCAACTCGGCTCGTCCTTACGGGTACCCGAATGGTTCTTATAGCAAAGAAAGGACAAGAGAAGTTCTAAGCTAAAGGGGGATCCAATCGATTTTAAGATGGACCAGGAACCCGAGGAGAATCCTTCACGAATTCAGTGCTAGCTGGCCCGGGATGAGTTGAAAACAGTGAAGGACTGCACAAATCTGGGGCAAAAAGGGCAGACGCATCCCTGCTCGGAACGCTTTCAAATGCAACACAATCTCATTGCCATATACCTGATCTGCCCGCTCACCCTCCCTAACCAGACGGCCCGTGTAGCCGGAAAGAATGTGGAAACGAGTGCGTATGTCGGAAAGCTCGTCCAACCTGTTCAGCGCCGAGGCAGCGTCACGAGTGTTCTCGATACGCACCTTAGGGGCCTTCTTAGCCCCTCAACGACGGGGAACAAGGGAATCACCGCCCCTTGGGGCAAACCCGACACAGAGGAAGAAGAACTTTCTCGGCTATTGGAAGCCAAGGATGACGAAGAAGACCCACTAGACTCGGCTTTAAAGGTCGAAACCTCATCGCCTGAATCTACCCTAACTACATATACTAGAGGATCTGAGGAAGACATCTGACCTGATTTAAAGGAAGGGAAGCTGAAGAAGGGTTTGAACTGTAGATCCAACCTAAGAGCGGGAGCACTGAGCAATCCACAGACGACAGAAGACAAGCGAAGCAAAATTGTTTTCTAGGGATATGCCTTTCCTATTTATACACTCGGCAAAGGGCATCTAGCGGCTCAGATCGGCTCCCACCAAAACAAAGCGTCGCGCCCAACGATCCAGATGGCGCCACACGGTAGCCAACCATTGGATGCTTCCCCCTTACGTAGATCCGATCGGCTGAAGCGACATCTCACAGTCCGCCATCCGAATGAGGCCACGTGGCACGAAATCGACGGTCGGCTTGTCGCCACGACGACCTGAGCAAGCGAAGCGACATCTCCATGATGGCGTCATCCTCTCAGCGATACGCTGACATCATCGAGGATACGAGCGTAAATCAAGACGCACGGTAAAAGACGCATGGACCAGGAAGCCGGGGAGGCATGAACCCCGAATGTAATGCCATTCCCGAGCGTTCCACCGTGTAAATTCCTCGGCAAAAGGCTAGAGGTAGAAGACTAAGCGATCCACCCACGACCCGAGCTGTGAAACAGGCCGGGACAAGTATGGGGGGCTAATGATGATACTCATAAGTGGGGATTTCCCAGATCACGACACGTAGCAGATGATGTATCATCTACGTAAGCCCACTAGATTTCTGGGGGCTATGGAGATGGAATAGGTATGATGCATTGGGGACATTCCTTAGCGTCTCGTCTCCGAGATAGCACCCGACCTTTTGGAGGGGCTCCCCTGAATACATTCTCTCTTCGCCTAACCACCAGCCAATTGCTCGTCTCCGAGCAATCATAGAGTTGAGCTTCTTCAGCTTCCTAGATCGTCTTCGAGCTATCCTATAGCTGAGGTTCCTCTACTCCTTTGCTCGTCTCTGAGCTATCCTATAGCGGAAGTTTCTCAACACCCCTGTTTTGCTGGGAGTATGGATCATGGACGTCCATGTAACGGCTCAGTGTATTTCTCCACAACGAGATCTCCGCCGCTCTACGTCCCGCCTTCCGCTCCGTGTATCTCGCCATAACGAGACATCCGCCGCTCTACGTCCCGCAACCTATGCCAGCGTATCTCGCCATCAATGCGGACGTTACGCAGGGGCGAAACGGGCTGTGAGAATCTCGCATCGGCTCGCCTTCAGGCGACCCCTATGTAATCCCCTCCTTCAGACAATTCAGGTAACTCGAACTCAATCCAATACGCCGCTATTCTGCCCAATCATTTCCCGGTACTTAGCTGATCGTCGAAGGGTTCTACAGTGGCTTCCCACCCCGGGACTTTCTTTGCAGGTAACTCGGCGTCAACAACAATCAACAACCCATTGAGATCCACATCCAACCTCCACCGTAAATCTCAACCGTTCAACCCCGCTGGCCACAAGATCGACGGAAGATAACAACTGAGAGAGATTCCGACCTCCATCGCTGGTGCTCTTGTTGTTTTCAGACAATCATAGCAATAATTTAAAAAAGAAAAAATAGATTACTTGTTATTCTTCACATTTTTGTAAGATTTGTGTTTCATTTCTGGATATGTAGGCATTATACATTTTGTAGGGGTGAAACATGTAAAGTAATAAATTTAAAATTTATTACATGTAATGTACAGGTGAATGTATAAGCAACATCACAAATTAATTTATATGATGGAATCTCATTTTAATTTTTATAATATGAAAAAACCAAAATCACTTACTTTTATCCTACAGGTTGCTCAAGATTTCTTTAGAAGAAGTATATACCTAAAAACCATCCATGCTAATTCTTATAACATTGGTGGCGTTTAGGGTCCAAGATAGAAAAAGAAAAAGTTTTAAAAAATTTAGCATTAAATAATTGATGGCAGCAGGCTTCAGATATGAACCCCTCACCAACAGAGCCTTAAGCATCATCCACAAGGCCAGCTACCAAGTTGATATCAATTTGGTAACTTATTATTAATTATAACTAACTTGAGCATACATGTGTATCCAAATTCCCGAACTCAGGTAGGGCGGTTGTCTACCCTAGGCTATATATAGCTCTGTCCCTGGTTACGTGTGTGGGTGTGTTGTGTGTGTGGTTTATGGTTATTGGCCAGCTCAAAAAATATATATATTTGGAAGAATCTAAATACCGACAGGTTTTAAATAGGCGCAGCTCGTTCATCTAATAACAACAACAATATTACTCATTGCCTAGCTTGTCAAAAACAATTTTAACATTTATATGTTTTTCCATATAATCTTGTAATTACCTGCACTTAGTTTCCAGCTCGATAAAGCTCGAGGCTTAGCTGATACCCACTGAAAGCATACTCATGCTAGTTCGACAAACAAACAAGCCGAGCTTGAATGATGTCCTAAGCTTGTTAACATAATTGAATCAAGTCGAAAAATTTGCAGCTCGGCTCGTTTAACAACCGAATAACAATCCCCACATGTGGAAATAGCTGGAAAATGGGGGGAAAAACCAAGGGTAATTTGTCAAAAGACCCCAGACCCGCTTCAAACTTGTGTAAAAACTAGTGGGCTTTTTGCTCTTGTTAAGAAAACCATGAGCCCAATCAATACCCCCTCATACCGGCTGCTTATAATATCTAAGTAGTTGCTTGTAAGATCTAAATAGTTGTCTATAATATCTAAGTAGATGCAGTTGTCTGTAATATCTAAACAGCTGTCTATAATATCTAAGCAGCTGCCTGTAATATCCAAACAACCGAGGGAATAGAAGGCTTAAATGAATACAGCCCATGGATTTTTTACAAAGATTTTGGACAGCAGGTACTTCCCAACAAATTCAAGAATTAAATAGGTTTTTAGACAGCTCGTGAGCGGGCCAGGGGCTTTTTCACAGTTAACCCAAAAATCTTGGTTGGGCCTTTACAGGGTGTCTGATTTAATTGGTTGGACCTTGTAGTGATAATGGGAGGCTCATTGACGATTCGTGCTTTGTAAGCACAAGGCAAAAGATGATCGCTACATCTCATCGCATAGGATCCCAATATCGAACACCTTGTGGGCATCATAATATCATAGCCCTAGCAATTCAATCCTACGCCATTTCCCTTGATCACAAAAGCCAAGAAGAAGAGGTCAATGGGGAACGCGCAGGCGTCTTCTAGAAGCCCTAGATTCGCCATGGCGAGCAGGTAAAAGAGCCAACTTTCCTTCGCTTGCTCTCATCTTCTTCGTCTCTCTTCAAACGCTTAAAAGTTCTCCCTTTTTCTTGGGATAATTTAGGGCATTCACGAAACAGGAGCTAGACGATTTGAAATCTCTATTCGATTCTTGCGCTGCTCAATCACGAAGCGATGCGAAATTTGTCTCCCCTTCCGTTTTCCAAGTGATTCGATTCGATGAAATCCTAATCCTAATCCAATTTCATCATTTTTTTTGGTTTAAAAAAAACCCTAACTTGAAGGCTGGTGCTTGAAATGGCAGGCTTATTTTGGGATCAAAGGCGCACTGGGAATCAGAATGTTTGATTTAATCACTCAAAATAGAAAGGATGAAATGCTCACCTACGAGGATCTTGTTATTGCCAAAGTGAGCTTGAGATTTCTTTTATTTGTATATGGTATTCAGTCTAATTGCACTTTTCATCAATAATCTCTTTATTTTGGGCTTGTTTTGTTGATAGGGAATATATGAGAAGGGAACCCGAGACGAGATCGAGGAGTTTATTTATCAGTTATGTGATATCAACGGCAATGGCGCTGTTGGAAGGTACGTTGTATTCTCAACCTTCTTTGAGAGAGTTTTTGTTGTTTCTAGCATTTCTTACAAAAAATATGATTGATCGAGCATGATCCATATTAAAGATGGTTCATGATGCACTTAGAGCTGTTTCATTAGGTCTAATTTATCTTATAGCCACTGACTTAGCTTCAATTTAGAAGTTGAAGATACCATTCGAGAATTCGAATCACGCAGAATCACGAGCTAACTTTAATTTTAAACACATGCTATTTTTAAGTCAAGAAAGACCTTTTGTAGGTGTCACACCTTCCAATTGCATAAAGATTTTATAGACACATTCCCACAAAATAGTTCTGTCCCCTCTAAAGTTCTAGCCTTTTGGGGGACTTAAAGCCTCTCCATTATACAGAATCATGTGATGAGTTGTTGAACGAACTTTTCAGGTGTGATGTAGAAGCAGTTTTGGGTTCTATATATGATACCATATTCTCTTCAGATGGTAGTCAACCTTGCTTGAGCTCACATCAGGATACAAAAGAAGTATTTCTCAGTGCTGCCACCCTATTAAAGGAAGTTGAAGGAACAGAGCGATGTATGTCTGGAACGGATTTTAAGGACTGGTGTAGACTTCTGCCATCCGTGAGAAAGTTCCTTGGAAGTTTGTTGATGCCACCCAATTCAGGTACTTCTTCTATCGATGTCATATGTTTCACGCTACATGTTTGGCAGTTTGTTGTTACATTACGACCAGGGCCGTGATTCCATCAGCATAATCTGCTGGCTAATTACTGAGATCGCTATTATAAAATTATCTGGCGCGTATGAAGTTTCACTTCTGTAGGATAAAGTTAGCTGTTTAATAACTTCAATTTCGAGTGTTTTGTTGTTGTTAATAATTATTAGTCTACTCCGTTCCCAAATTTAGGGTCCGAGTTTGCTGAGCTACAATCATCCGATATGTCAATTGGCTGATAAATGACTTCCATTTAGATGCCCTTATTTGTATTATTTCCCAGTTGGATTGAAAATCCGATTCTTAAAATTAGCTATGACTTTAGTGTAGAGTATTTTTCGTCACCCTGTTGAGATAAGAATGCGCGCGCTTGTCAGGCGTATACAGATCCTCTGCCTGGGACAGGCTAGGGTTTATTGATTGTGGGGATCTGAATCTCCGGCAGCCGCGGATTAAGCTGCCGTTAATTACCCTCGCTCTTGAGAGCGAAAGAACCTCCGATTAATAGGTCAAACAGATCATGCAAATTCAATGTGCAGTATGCGTGTGTTTTGTTTTGAAGGTGTTTTGGACATATCGGGGGGCCTCGCAGAGTTTACAGGGGTTCCGCTACTTGGATAGCGGGCTGGGGGTCAAGGGGGCTAGCAGCTCTCTTGCAGGGTGTGGGACAACGCTCCATTAGAAATTTTTCTAACAGGAGAAATGTTGAGTGTGGAACGCGTGTGTTTTTGAAAACAAGAGCGAAGGGGGAGCGAAGGGGCGTGTTCATTTCATTTTTTATTTTTTGGAAAAGTGTTGGAAAACGAGAATTGCAGAGCGTCCTCAGGACGCGTGAAAGGACACGCTGCCGCTGGACGCTAGCCGGCCACGTGAACGGCATGCGGTAGCTGGAAACACCAGCGGAAGAAGGGATTTAGCCCCTAAGCTGGGAATTGAACTCCCGATAGACTTTAAAGTTAAAATTCTAAAAAGGGAAGATTTTTTTTACTTGGAGTTAAATTCCCGAAAATGATTTTTATTTGGAGTTAAACTCCAAACGATTTTTGTTTGGAGTTGAATCCCTAAAGGATTTTTGTTTGGAATTAAACTCCCGAGGACTTTTGAGAAAGAAAACCAAAGAAAGAGATCTTTCGAAACTTCAAGATCTAAATCTTGGATCTTGGATTTTGGATGATAAAAGGGGATATCTTTTTCTCTTTTGAGCCCTGAATCTTCCCAAAAATGAAATTTTCGAAGATGGGTCTTCTTCCTTATCTTTGTTTCTTTGATCTTGGAAAAAAGGGTGGTGAGATTTAAAATCTCCTCTTTTAGAGATTTGATGGGAGATTTGGACTCCTCTTCAATGATTTTATGGTGAAAAACTATTTTTTTAAGAAAAGAAGAGTTATGCTCTTGATTTAATTCAAAAAGAGAAAGAAGGTTTAAAATCTTGAAGGAGGCATATAATCCTAAATTGATATGGGAAAATTTTTATTTGTTATCATTCATCATGATGCCTTATATAGGCCTTACACTTTACATATAGCCCCTTTGGTTTTATAAAATAGCACATATGTCTTTCCCATGCTATGTGATCTTTTCTTTTTTGCACATAAGCCATGGGCTTTTACATAATTTGGGTTTTTGCCCATTTTTATTACATTTATTCATTGAAATTATATTAAGCATATTTATTGCTTTAACGATTATTCCTTTGCCATGGGGGCCGACCTCTTTATGCTTCGGCTCAGCTCGGGCATGGGCCCCACTTGACCCATGCTCGGGCCCGGTTGCTTGGACCTGGGTTCGGGCTTGGGCCTACTTGACTTGGATTCGGGCTTGGGCCCGGGCCCACTTTTCGGGTCTTAACTTTGACTTAATGATTTCGACTATGGGGTGTAATTTTTTATTTCCAGCGTCGGACTCATCAATGTCAATGCCGAAACGCGGGCGCATTTGGGGATTTTTACTTTTGGAGGTGGCGACCGGCTCGGATTGGCTGTTGAGACTTTGGTCCTTATTTTTAGTCAACCGCGGCTCAGATTTGCTTTTGAGACTCTGGGCCCTCTTGTCTTTAGTCGATTGCGGCCTAGATTTGCTTTTGAGACTCTAGGCCCTCTTGTCAGCATTTTGGAGTTTCATAAAGTACCGAGAATCTTTATATCGGACTTAATGTACACCAAACGGCTATATGTCTCCGTCAATGTCTTTCTTCGCCATTTTTGGTATACTTCATGCATTGATAGAGTGTTGATGGAACGATGTCGTAATCGTGAAGCCACGGTCGTCCCAGGAGAATCTTATAGGACGTATCGGTATCGATCACGTATATCTTAATTTCGGTTTGTAGGTCCCCAAATCCGATTGGTAAAGCTATAGATCCCAGAACTTCCTGGCGGTTTTGATTGAAGCCTTTGATGACAATCCTTTTCGACGTCCATTGATAAACTTTTTAGGATCCACAAGTTCATGATGTTCACCGAGGACTCTGGATCAATCAATATGCGATTAATCCGGTCTCCGTCGATGTACCCTATCACGTAAAACGGCCGGTTATGCTTAGCCGTCCTTAGCAGCAGGTCTTCATTTTTAAATGTGACCGTAGCTGTGTGCAGAGCGTACTGGGCTTCTTTCATATTGATCTCCATGAAGCGAGCCTGGTGCTGCTGGGGTTTTTGCAGAGCGTGAATGGAGACGTCCCTAAGCTCCTTGGATAGAACCAGAGTATCATAGATACTTAAGAGGGACGGAAGCTTCCAAAGGTGAGCCAAGACGTTTTAGTCTACCGAGGAACAGCTCGAGTCTCCATGAGTCAGATTTTCGCCGTCCTCTTCATTAGCCACGTGTTTTTCCTTCTCTGGGGCGTTGCCTTGTTTTGACGCTAGAGCCTTAACGCTTCTGACCTGAATTTGGTTGGCTTTTGTGGCGAGCTCATTGTCGTCTTCGGAAAACAAAACTCCTCAGAATCGTTGTCAAGATAGATGGCGTAGCAAGTCACAATAGAGGCCCTATCATCGGCATCCTCTTCCAATTCTTCCAAAATTTCTACAGCTTCTGTAGGGAAGAACTCCTTCGGTTGGATAAGGGTTATTTTCTTTTGTACATAGTTTTCGAGGGAATCGACGTATTTTTGAATGACTGTTCTCCTCGTAGACTCTTCTTCGCATCGGGCCGCATCTTTCTTTTTCTTCTTTCTGAGCTTCTTAGACTTCGAGCCTACTCATCTCGGATTGGAGGACGGGACATTGGGATCTTTTTGCCCCTCCTAATCGACTCTGGGCTCTTTTTGAAGCAGTTTTAGTATCTTCTTCGTCTTCTTGGATATGTATACATTCCATGGAGGTTGCGATAGATTGTCCTCATTTCTTAGGGCAGACGGTTCAGCGGCATGCCCTTAGAAGGCTTCAGTTTCTGTCTGTATGAAGTTAGCGGTTGCGGCTTGATCGTTTGTCAACACGCCGAGGGACAATGAGATTTCTTCCACCTTGTAATATTTCGCGACCCAATCTTTGAATATGTAGGAATTCTCGATGACGTGACCTTGCATTTTGTGGTATGGGCAATACAGAGGGTTGTCAGTCATGCTTGCTTCGTGCGGTCTCTTTGGGTTCGGCAGTTGTAAACCATTCCTCAAGGCGTCCTTGAATATCTTTCTGACATTGTCCCTTCTGAAGGAATAGACCTTACTTTTCCTTTTTTTTCTAAAGTCGGTCTTTCTCCTCACAGTACTGGCTTCTGAGACCGGTCGGTTTTTTGTCCATCTGCCTTTCATTTGTCTTCATCGTTAGATACATTGAAAGCGTTGGTATTGTTGGAGCTCCCGTCTTTATGGTGGTCATCCTTTCGGCTCTTTCAAGGCTTGTCATTTTGAGAGTCCGGGATAGACTCTTGTTTCGAACGTTCCAACATCAGAACCTTCTTTCACTTGTCTTCATCGTCAGACGCATTGAAGGCGTTGGTATTATTGGAGCTCCCACCTTTACGGTGGTCATCCTTTCGGCTCTTCCAAGACTTGTCATTTTGAAAGTCCGGGATAGACTTTTGCTTCGAACGTTCCAACATCTGAACCTTCTTGGTCAGCTCCTGAAACGTTTTGAGGCATGTGGTGCATAGGAATGAGACCATCTAATTGCTGAAGTTTCGAATGAGGAGGCTGGCGGATTAGTCGTGCTCTAACGGCGGCTCGCACTTGACGGTGAGATTGCACCATCGGGCAATGAAGTCCGTGTTGCTTTCGTTCTATCCCGGTTTGGTCCTCACAAGTTCAGCCATGGAGATTTTGTCGTTGACACTCATGGATATTTGCCGAAATAGAGACTCCATTTGGACGAAAGTAGCGACGGAACTGTTTGGTATGCTCGGGTACCAGTCGAAAGCGACACTGGTCAGGCCGTTGACAAATTGACGGAGAAGAAGCGCATCGTTGCCTCCTGTGTTTCCGCATGATGCTTTAAAATAGACAATATGCTGATTCGCATTTCCTGTCCCGTCGATTCTCCCGAATTTAGAAATGACGTAGTCGATGTGGAATTCGATTAGATCATACTACGTGGGGTACGGCAAAAGGGAGACCGAAGAAAACATGGGTGGAGGTGATACGAAACGATATGGCTGCCAAAGGACTCGATGAAAGTATATTGTTCGATAGGAGTGAGTGGAGGCGGAGGATTCATGTGCTGGACCCGGCGTGATTCTCATGTTGGTTCATGTAACCTACCCCATATGCTTGGGATAAAAGGCTCAGTTGTTGTTTGTTTGTACGTGGAGTACGGCCTCCCACTGCCGATGTCTTTCCGAGCCTCGGTTTTGACCACCAATGTTTTAACTTTACTGGTGACCAAATCCATTATCCGATCTTGCGTCAGCGGAATGGCACCATCGAGGGTTAAGGCGTCCCCAAAAGCGGAATACGGTCGACTTTCGTGTAGCTTTCCTATATTCGGATCTAAAGGGACATGCATCGGTCGCTTCGGGGCGTTATCGTCCGGCTCATGAGTAGAGACTTGCGCTTGATTGGAGGGCATCCGAGCAACTTGAGCCGTGAGATGCATCACGACGTTCGTCAAGTCACCAATTTTGAAGTACAGCTTGGCCATCTCCCTATCTTTGCTTCAAAATTGTTTTCAAAGCTCTTGAAGAATCTCTTGTTCCACGGTCCAGGACGGAAAGTCGGCTTTTCTTCGTTGTTCGAGCTTTGATTCCATGTGGACTGAGGGGTCCTTCTGCCTATCAACCTCATTGAGAAGGTTTTCATCATTCTGCGGAGGAGGCTGATCTTGGGAAAGGCAGCCACATTCAAGCCAGATTGGGCTTGGGATGTGGTGCTTCATCCTTTCTTTTGCTGCGAAAGTTGTCGTTGGGGCACGTACCCGCTATGTAGACCGTGTAGATAACATATTTGGCCATCTTTTTACTACCGGCGACTGGTCTCGCAGACCGCTGCCATGGCCTTTCTGCTTCAGGAAAGGACAATCGACTGAAGACGGTTTGCCTGACCAGGTTATTGAGTGGCGCTGGCGCTTCTTTTCTGGCCTTGTCCCGCTGCTTTCGCGTGGCACAGAATGCTTGATAGACTCCCGAAAAGTGAGTGCCGTGCTTTTTGTGTTGGGGTTTAGACACATCCCTTCGTAGCACAGTGAATTGCCGTCTTCTTGATCTTCGCGGTCATAGAATTTCATTTTACCCACCTCAAAGGTTCAAAAGAGTTGCGGATCTTTACGCCCGAGATGGTCTTCTTTGCGGGGCAGCTCGGCTCTTGGAAACTTCATAAAATCCAGTTTGGCCGAAGCCCGCACCCTTTTGTTGGCTCTATATCTAAGCCGCTTTAGCCTTAGCTTCTTTGTTTTGAGCGCGTGGCAGGCTTCTGCTCTTCGGGAAGCCGCCATGGGTCGGTTGGTAGAGAGTATTGAAAAGACATCCACTTGCGCACTCGTCGAAGGCATCGTCTGGGCTTGCCCGCGACGTCTTCCGGTTTCTTTTGCTCGGACGGCTTTGCCCCCAACTGGGGCCAAAGAAAGCCGTTCGAACACCGACTCGCGCTTAGGCTGTGGTGCTCTCGAGATCATCATGTTTGGCCTCCTACCTTTCGAGGCCGGCTTATTTGTTATTGGGGCCTGAGGAGTCGGGATCGCGTTAGCTAGTACGAACAGAATATAGCCAAATGGTAGCAGCAGCTCCTCCCATTGTCACCCAAGACTGGCCGGGAGAACCGTCTTGGCATCCATCTTTATCGTGTAGGAGATGAGAGTTGCGTTAGAGCTAAAGCTCGTTCTTGGAGACATCTTTGCTTGAAATTGAGGTTGAAAGTTGTTAATATGCGTAAAGGAACATGATTTTAATAGGCAATCAACATATATTAATTGAGCTTGCATGAACACTTGACCCGAAATATAGGAGGAGAGAAAAGTTCCACTGAGCGTGTCAGAATCCGTAGAGTGTTTTTCGTCACCGTATTGAGATAGAAATATGCGCGCTTGTCAGGCGTATGTATACAAACTCCCCCTGTCTGGGGCAGGCTGGGATTTATTGATTGTGGGTATCCGAATCTCTGGTAGCAGCGGACTAAGTTGCCGTTAATTACCCCTCGCTCTTAGGAGCGAGAGTCCCTCCGATTAATAGGTCAAACAGAGCATGCGGACTCAATGTGCGATATGTGCGTGTTGTGTTTTGAAGGTGTTTTGGACGTATCGGGAGCCTCATAGAGTTTACGGGGGTCCTGCTATCTGGATAGCGGGCTGGGGGTCAAGAGCGCTAGCAACTCCCTTGCGGGGTGCGGGACAACATCCCATTAGAAAAAAATTCTAACAGGAGAAGTGTTTTGAGTGTGGAACACGTGCGTTTTTGAAAACAAAAGCGAATGGGCGTGTTCATTTCATTTTTTTAATTTTTTTTGGAAAAGTGGAAAAATGAGGAGTGCAGAGCGTCCTTAGGATGCGTGAAAGGACACGCGGCTGCTGGAAACACCAGCGGAAGAAGGGGCTTAGCCCATGTACTGGAAGTTGAACTCCCAAGAGATTTTGGAGTTTAACTCCTGAAAAAAGGTTTTTTTAGTTGGAGTTAACTCCCGAAAAGGATTTTTATTTGGAGTTAAACTCCGAAAAAATTTTGTTTGGGGTTGAACTCCCAAAGATTATTTGTTTGGAGTTAAACTCCCCATAAAAGGATATTTGTTTGGAGTTAAACTTCCAACAGATTTTCATTTGGAGTTAAATTCTTAAAGACTTTTGAGAAAGAAAGCCAAAGAAAGATATCTCTTAAAACTTCAAGATCTAAATTTTGGATCTTGGATGATGAATTGAGATCCTTTTCTTCTCTTTTGAGCCTTAGATCTTTCCAAAAATGAATATTTTGGAGATGAGTCTCCTTCCTCCTCTCTGTTTCTTGGATCCTGGAAAAAGAGATGGTGGGATTTAAAATCTCCCTTTTTAGAGATTTGATGGAAGATTTGAACTCTCCTTCAATGATTTTATGGTGAAAAACTATTTATTTTTTAGAAAAAAAAAGTTAAACTCTTGATTTAATTCAAAAAGAGAAAGAAAAAGGTTTAAAAGCTTGAAGGAGGCACAGAACCCTAAATTGATATATGGAAAGAATCTTGTTTGTTATCAATCATCATAATCCCTTATATAGGCCTTACACTTTACATATAGCCCCTTTAGCTTTATAAAATGGCACATGTGCCTTTTCCATACCACGTGCTCTTTTCTTTTTTGCACATAAGCCACGGGCCTTTACATAATTTGGGCTTTTGCCCATTTTTATTACATTTATTTATAGAAATTACATTATGCCTATTTATTGCTTTAACAATTATTCCTTTGGTGTGGGGGTCGGTCTCTTTATGCTTGGGCTCGGCTCGGGCATGGGCCCACTTGACCCAGGCTCGGGCCCTCTTGTTTGGACTTGAGTTCGGGCTTGGGCCCACTTGACTTGGATTCAGGCTTGAGCCCGGGCCCACTTTTCATGTCTTGACTTTGACTTATTGATTTCGACTGTGGGGTGTAGCTTTTGATCCCAATATTTAGTATTTTTAAAAAAAATTATTTATGCAGGAGCTGCACATATTTATTGACTTGTTTTTTGTTGTAGTTTGCAGTCTGAACATGAACTACATGCTTAATAACTTACTTTTGTTGTAGGCAGGCCATGTTTTCAGGTCCCTTGTCTGCATCATTCAGAGAATTTAAGTCATGATCTGTTAATTTTAAGGAAAGACTATGCTTGGCACATTGGAGGAGCACTTTCTCAACCGGAATTGGAGGAATGGAAGCTTTTATATCACAGTGCTATCAACGGACTGAGTTTCAACACTTTTATGGGCAATATATCGTGAGCGTCCTTTCCCTGTAATTTTACAATTTTGCGCGTTGGATCGTCATTGCTGCACAAAGTGAGCTAGCAAATACGTACATGCATTCTTAACTAGCAAGGACCCCGTGCCATGCATGGGATTGGATTTCAAAACTTCTGTTTTTTCTCCAAAATTTAGATTCATATACATCTAGCAAATTTTATTGTACATATTATCCGAGCTGTTTGTGGAAATCGCTACAGATGTTTCGTTGTCCAAAATATTTGCATTTCTCATACACTACATAAAAATTTAAAAAGCCTATATGGTAATTTTCCAATCAAAAATGGTGAAGTCGGTGCAAGTTGTAACATGCAAAAAAAGAGACTGCGTATTCCACCGGATTAAAAAAATTAACCGAAAATTAATTTTTCTAATCCTTACCTTTCTCTTTCTTCCTGTCTAATGTCAAGTGTATAGATAGTTAAAAGATAATAAAGAATATTTTATAGATAACCAAGTGCTAAAAAAGAAGAAAAATAAATTAATAAATTAAACATTCAACGTATATTCTTATTCCAAACTATGGAAATGTGGATTAAGTTGAAAGAACACCGAACATTTGTTGCAAAGGATGTAGGGGTTGATATAGGTCCTACAAATTTTAATGTTAATTATCTAAATATGCTCTTGATAGAAATACTATATTCTATTCTTTATTATAAAGTTAGTTGGAAAGTTATTTTCTACTTTAGAGTTGAAGCTCTAACATTATTTTGAATATCTAAAGGCTACCAAAAATACTTGATAATGACATGTAGTTATCGTGCTCCAGATGATCATAACTTGTTGATTTTTTTAGTTGACTTAGTTCATTAATTAATCAAATTGATTTTGGGTTCACAATTAGAGCCAAAATGTTTATTGTGAATTGGCTACTGATTAAAATTTAAAGTCAAAGTTCAAACTCTTGACCCAATTCAAAAATATCAATCCATCATAGTATTATACCTATGCAGATTGTAGAGTATATTAGTTTAAAAAGTTTCTTTTTTCTATTTTAAATTACCAAGTAAATCTAGTCTCAATAATATTCTATTGAGAAGACTTAATTAAATCAACATCGTTCTTCTTAATATTTATAGTTTATTAATTAAGAAGAAGTGTAGGATGTTCTAAAAAAAAGTCTTATTTGTAAAAAAGTTTACGCTTCTATGTTTTTAGAAGTACTTTTCTGCAAACGCCTTGTGAAATAACTATAAAAAAGTCCAAACTTTTTCATGGAGCTTACGTTGCCATGCAAAGCCATTTTCAATCTTAAGGTACAAAGGGAGCAATCATAAATCAAGAGGCAATTGTTGCAACTCCGGACAAATTATAATGTGCAAATTTTTGCATGGATAATATACCTATATATTAAGTTGTCTTAAAGACTCACCAAAGATAAAATTAAAATCTTGGAAGAAAACGCATAGCGGCCAAATTTATTTCTATAATTAAAACAGTTTTTATTATTTTGTTGGGAAGAAATTATTAGACGGGGTAGATTATAACCAAGATGTACACCAAAGAATAGTCAATAGGAGTTGATTGCAATTTTTTAAAACAAATAATAAGCAGATTCTGTTGTATCATCATCTACAAACTAAGTGTGTATAAATAATAGTGAATGGGGGCCAATAACAAATTGTCAAAACATATAGGGGCATATAAAAGTTTTCTAGCAAAGCCACAAGATGACAAAGTAAATCTAGATGAGGGAATGTTCCCCTCATATAGCTTTATATATAATATATAAGATTGGTTAATCTATTTATCTTCGTGATAATTAACATACAACTGATAGTGCTGCATTATCAGTTATTGCAATATGTTATAAGCTGTAAAGACAAAACCTTCTATTATTATTATTATTTTGACGAAATAAAGCCTTCTATTATTCAAACTAATTAACTCTTTAGAACAGTTTTACTTTAACATGCTGGGATACTGCTGATATCAGTATGTACTTAAGCCACACTTGATTGTTATTTGTCTATTATTTACTGAAGATAATTTGGATTTCGCTCAAATTTGGTGCAACAAATGTTCCCTAGACGCTTTTACTATGTTAGTGTTAAGATTGCTGAACAGGTTATTCAATTGGTTAGATATGGAGAAAGAGGTTGTAAATTAATTAGGTTTGGCACTTTATTTCTTGAATCATTTGCACACTGCTGAGATGGCATTATTTGTTCTCCTATATATGCAGTAGTGGAGATGGACCAACTGTACTTGTTATAAAAGATACTGAAGGTTGCATATATGGTGGTTATGCCTCTCAGCCTTGGGAGAGGCAAAGTGATTTTTATGGTGACATGAAGTCTTTTCTCTTTCAGCTGTATCCAAAGGCATCCATATTTCGGCCTACAGGAGCAAACAATAATTTGCAATGGGTAATTCTCTAAATTTAGGCTTTATTCATTTCTTATCATCCTCTCGCATTATAGAATTGTGAGTATCATATTTTTCTACGGTTGGTTGCAGAAAACTACCCTTTAGTTTACCCATATGGTACTCGTCTCCCTTAGATGATTTATTAGTGCAAAAGCTCCTTTGTTCATCGACCAACAACTTAAATAAACACTCGTATTCTACTCTAAATAACACAAACAAGTTTTATAGTGAAGTCAAACAATCCTTTGAGTTGTTTTAGAGTTGAATTTGAGTATTTTTAAGGGTTTTGGTTGATGAGCAGACGAGATGTTTGCGCTAATAATGATATAAGGCCTAGTTTGGTAACAAGGTTTCCAAATCTGCTTCGATTAAGTTAAAACGAAACCACTTTGCATGTGTGCAAACCGTGGTTTCATAAAATCGGGGTCTGCAAAGTTTAGCTTTGTTTGGCAAACATAATTTGTAAAACCAAGGTTTTGTTTAACTCAACTTATTTTTAAATGGGAGAGAGAATAAAGAGAGACCATAAGAAACTTTTCGAAACTCCACTCTTTTTGGAATGGGGTTTCGTGCCCTCGAAACTTTTTGAAACCGTGGGTTGGGAAGCTTTATATTGGTTGCCAAAAGTTTCAATTTTTGGGGTTTGGCATTGAGACCCTACGACACCATGCTTTGGAAACTGAGCTTCTGTTCATTAGCCTTGATAACTGAGACTTTCATTAGAAATTTAGAATAGCTTAGCTTTTGACATTCAATTATAATTGAACCTTCTTTAATCCTCGACTCATTTGACATATACTTAATTAATAGGCGTATTCCTAGGAAACTGAGACAAATAATCATAGGAAATCTGAATTTTCTATAACACATAAAATCTGTACCCATGTTCAGTTAAGTTGGATTTCTTAATTTCACACCATTTGATTAGTTGTTGTACTCAAAAGTTCTAAACCTGTTGTTTGTTTCAAAATTTTAGTATGCTTCTACTCATTGGTTTTGGTAATGGAGATTTATATTAGAGTAATTACTTTGCTATATTGCCATTATATAAATCCAAAACTACTTTAAATTTGCATTTATTTGAATTACACCATATTTAACTTGTGATCAGTAACCAAGAATTATTAAACCTGAGATTGCTAGATTGGTTTCCATAGGCCGGTAAAACGTTTCTTTATCTATTTTCTTAAAAAACAAACAATCTAGAATTCTAGGTCCAACAATATATAAATTAAACTATAGTGGCGGTTCGCACTTGACCCGTTTTCTTTATTTATTTTCTTAAAAACAAAATAATCCAGAATTCTAGGTCCAACAATATATAAAGTGCTTATAAAATTGTTTTTTAGGTGCATCTAATTTGCAGGTTATACTTGCTAGCAGGAAAAAATTGGTCAGACGCTGTTATATTTGCATGTAACCTGTTTACAGGAATAATTAGGGATGGATTTGGTGAAATTTGAATTCCGGAGCTCTTTTAATCCCCTGCTTTTCCTTTGGCCTCTGAGACTTTATTTTGCAGCAATTTCACCAAAAATAATAAGGGTGCTAGGTTCCTTGGTTCACATATAATTTAACACCACATAAACACATCATACTCTAAATGTGTGTTTCCCTTAGGTTTTATCAGTATCTTTTGACAAAAAGCCATCAATGTCAGAATGCATGTTTTATTTTATATTTTCCCTTTTCTTTTGGGGGCGTTGGGGTGGGGGTGGGGGTGTTTGTGTGTGTGACACCTCACCTACTCGCCTATATTCTCAAATAATTTAATGTTAGAATGCATGTTGCTTCAATTTTTTTTTCAGATTAAAGTTTAGGAGACCGTCTGAAAACAGCAACTTCTACAAGAGAAGAATCATATATGGGTGGAACTAAAAAATCTTGCTAATACAAAAAAATAATCACATTTATTGAGAAAATTACAAGGTATAATTTCAAAATTACAAGGTATGACAATAACTACCGATAGCGCAAGAACAAACGGCTGTAGCCCTTTAAATTCATTCACACATATTTACAGGCATTGTAAAAAGTCGATTTGCATGCAATATATAAGTTGTTGAAAAAGATGGTAATAATTTCAAATTCTGATTCCTTATTTTGGCAGTGTGCCATAAATTTCAGCTCAGATAGCATTCCCAATGGCATTGGCTTCGGAGGCCGAGCAAACCACTTCGGCCTCTTCATTTCGGCAAACTTTGATCAGGGTCATACATTTACATGCACCACGTTCAACAGCCCGTGTCTCTCAAAGACGAACCATATAAAGCCCGAGGTAATAGAGTGTTGGGGAATCCAAGTCAAAGGGGTGCAGAATGAAAAGAATGATTCAATTAAAGGAACCGTTCTCGAGAGATTTAAGGAGGATAGAAACATGCTCAAGATGGTTGGCCTCGCAAATTCAAGCGAGTGATTACATGCGCTGAAGGTAATTCAAGCACCCCTTTTTGCAGTTTATTTCGGTTTACTAGAAATTGCTTATACCTGTGTCTCAGAGATTAGTGAAAGCTAGGGAAGGTAAAGGAACTTTAGGTGTTGTCATAGAACCGACAAAGCCGCCTGAAAGGTGCCTGAAAGTTTCCAACTGTTTTTTCATCCGCTTCAGGTGCATTTACCCGGCATACTGTATAATTTTTCAGGCTAAAACCAAGTGAAAGCTTGGGAAAAACAAAGGATCTATAGATTATACCATAGAAGCAACAAAGCCGCATGAAAGATGCCCGAAAATTTTCAAATGTTTCTCCCTCTTATTCAGGCGCATTTTACCTAGTATACCAAATAGTTTTTCGTGCTATGGAATTACATTTGTGCATTTTTGGTACATAGTATATCTGTTTTGCTCGCCAAATACCCATTCTGTTGCCATGACTCCATGAGCATATCCTGTGTGTGCGCGCGCAGCGCACGCGCGTGCGCAAAGAATAATTATGGACATATTGCATGCACCCATAAATGTAAGTAGTTTTTTTAATATAGGAAAAAGGGTGGCGATATTGTCATACCCTTGTTTGATAAATCTACACCAAAACTTATGTATGGAAAAAATTAACTCCAACTATATCAGCCTATAATTCCCTTCCCCCAAATCGCATCCCATCGTCTCTCCTACGCCCGCGACACCTCACACATCGCGTCGTTGCCTTTGACCTCTCCTTCAAGCTCACCGGCCCCATTCCCTCCCTCCCCAGCTCCTTCCTCTCCCACCTCTGCCTCCTCATCCTCTCCAACAATCTCCACCCTCTCTTCCGATCTGATCCTCTAGCTCCGGCGTTCTTTGATCCTAACGGATCTGCTAGCCAAGATTGACAGCTTGTTCGGAGGCGAGATTGGCACCGTCAAGTACCAGCTCACCGACGAGGATCTTGACGCCCTCATTTATATCTCGTAGCAGGTGGATCTTGGCAACATGATGGAGAAGCTCGATCGCATTGTCGACGAGCCCGTAAGGCTGCAGATCTTTGTGATCTCCCAGATGACGACCATCCTGCGATCGACACGAGCGATGCTACATCGACGCCGTGAACTGGATCCGGATTGGGATCAAAAAGACAAATTAGAAGCTGGTGTAACTGGGGTTAATTTTGTCCATGCATAAATTGTGTGGATTTATCAAATAAAGGTTTGGCATTATCTCCACCCTAGGAACAAAATGCATATTGTTTTTGATATTGGGCTTCATACATTTTCAATGCTTGGAACTTCTCAATATTATGGAAGAAATTTGGTCAGATTTTTATTTGATCTCCTTGAAGCACCCATCCATCTCTTATTGATCTCAATCAACAAAAAAGATCAACATTCACTACAAGAAAAACAGCTTTTAGCATGCTGTTAAAAGTTAAAAAAGTGCCAGAATCATCGGCACTTGCCCATGTGCCACATATTTCTGTGTCGCTAGTGTTAGCGGCACTTATTTGTGAGTGCCGATAGTACCACCGCTAAAGGGTAATATTTATAGCGGTACTTTTTTTAGTGCCTCTAATCTTACTTTTAACGACACTTTCAACCCCAATATTTTAAATTTTAACGGCATTTATTGGATACTGTTATAAAAACACTCCTGCCGCAACAAAAACTGTTAGCGGCACTTTATCCCCCTAAAAAATTAATCGTTCGGTGATATTTAATAATTGCCATTATAAAGTATTAGTGACATTTGTAATTTATTAGTGGCACTTGGTAAGTCTCATTAAAAAATATTGGCGACGTTTACACTAGTGACATTTATTAATTGCCGCTATAACCTTGTTAACATTTAATGCAGCCAAAAAATACAAATTAAAATAATGTGCTTTTTGCGATACTTTTGAAACCATCACAATGTTATCTTTTAGCAACAATTGTGCCATCATCAATACATGAAACATAACAATAATCCTTTCATCAAATATTTAAATAAACAATCAAATTTTGACCATCCAAAAATATAAATCGAATTAAAATTCATGTCAATTACTGAAGTCTGCAACCAGTGAAAGAGATGTATCACATATTAAAAGAAGAACAGTAAACCACATGAAGTTCTTTAAAAGTCAAATCGAAAGATAAGCACTAATTTAAGTAGCTAGCTTTGGTCTTCAACTCGAATCACTCACGCTTTTCTTCAACATGCACCTACAAATAAGAAACAAAATCGAGAATGATCAATATATGTAAATGGTTAAGTATTCCATTTAATTTACGTAAAGATTAACTAATTATTAAATACCAAAAGCCAAAAAATAATAGTATGAGCTCATAACATATATCATATATGTGCCGGTTGATTGGATTTTGAAAGTTTGAGGAAGCTGCCGGCCTCAGTTCGGGTATAAAAAAATTAGGTCTTTATGAAGTTGATATCAAAGTTTCATAAATGTTGATACTTTGAGTTCCTGTACACGTGCTTTGAACTTCCTCTCATTTTGAGAAATACTTATATTTTTCAAATCAGTTTAACATAGTATGTTGATTCAGATGTTCGTAAAATGGTAAAAGTTGGTCGTGGATTGGAAGGAAGGTGGTTTGCTCTAAATTTTAGGGGCAGGGTAAGATTTTTGACAATTGCCAGGAACTGCCTTCTGGAGGATTTATTTAGCTATTAATCCGAATCGGAAAAATTATATTTTGTCATTGCAAAATCTACCTAGTGGGATCTATAGTGTTGAGTCTCGGTGGGGTCTTTTCGCCTGAGTGGTCCATAATCATCTGTTCCTATTTGCGTTTTATAGTCACCACAAGTCCATTCAATTATACATCTTCTCTGGGACTCGTAACACTATGAGCTTTTAACCTGAGGATAACAATGTATGGTCTATAATATATCTTCTAATCACTAAAAATAAAAATATAATAACTATATAGAATAAAAGAATTATTTTCATAAACTGAACAATATGTTCATGAACCTCTAACTATTAAGGAAAATGTCATAATCAGTAAATAATATAAGAACCCATCGAATTGAGGAACGGATTTTGAAACCTAAACAGTGTTCTTTGAAATTTAACAAAATATAACAATTATATAGTGTAAAAAAATACAAATAAATTGTTACCTCACATATAAGAGTTAAAGAATCGTCGAACATTATCCTATGATGAATCATCGAGAAGCAGGAACCTATAAATTAATGCAAAAATGAACTTAGTTGTCCAAATAAGAATTATAATTCAAATAATTAATTAATAGAAAATAATAAACTTTACCAAATAGTCAGCTTGTATTAACATCATAATCCTATCCATTTCTTCTTCAATTTTGGTTTGCTTTGTCTTCATCGCGGTAAGCTCGGCACGTAGGTTAGTTTTTCCCTCGTCGTCGGGCATGTCAACTGTTACGTTTTTTTTAAGCTGCTTATTTTTTATGGAGCAGAACCTAAGTCATAAGTGTTAACATAACCATATTTGTCTTTGCCAATTTTGCTCTCGAAGTCTTCATTGGTAGGAGTAGCACTGCATCCATTAGCATGGGATCGCTCTAATACAACATTTTCCAATTGATGCTTCAAATTAACAAAGTGAAAAAAAGAGAGGGAATCATTAGATATCCACACACGCACACATATATTAGCCAACAAAAATTACAATCGCTTCTCACCCACAGGGGTACCATTCTTTTTCTTATGAGTTCTAATCCATACTTCTGCTTTAGAAGGCTCTTCTCCATCAGGCAACCCCTTCTCTTTTACCTACCAACACAAAGAATGTTTAGTTAAGTCGAACAACATGTTTATTGGAATGTCTATGCGATTATGAAAAAACAAAATTGTTATCTTAGGTACTAGATAATGTGTCTATAGTCATATTACCATCTCATGTCGAAGCCTCACATGTATGGATACTTTTGCTTTGAGCATAATTTTATTTCTAGCACTTTTGCTTTAAAATTATGAGAAAAATAGGTTAAGATTAACATTCACCTTCTCAATTGTTACACAGAAAAGATAGAAAAATAATTCATTCTAAGTTGTATATACCTTACTCTCAGATGAATCCCAAAATGCAGCAAGCCATTCCCATTGAGCTGGTATAACTTGTACAATGTGTCATTGCATAAGGGCAATGTGTCATTGCATAAACACTGGTATAAGGATCAGAGTGTTCTCCTTTCAAAATTGATTTATGATCTTCCCACTTCTTTGAAAGAGACCTCAAGACATTGTCTTTTCCTTTGAAGGGTATATCAATTTTTTTCTATAAAGAAGTACACCAAAATATCACATATCAAAATAAAGTATGGTTGAATTGGAATGGTATTTGTGGTCCAATTCAGTTGTATGGTTTATATTTAGAGTTCTATTAGCAAGTAGACTAATATGATCTATTTTCTCAATTGTTTTAAAAATATCTGAGTTTGTGAATTGTAACTAACTTGTTCTTGGGCTTTTTGTTTATGCCTTAAAATCAAAAGGTTTTTTCCCCAAACTTTGCAACACTGAAAAATACCCAGCAGACATGAAGCAATGTAGTATGTGATTTTTTTTTCCAGTTATAAGAGAATAATAGATATGAGGTATAGATTCATTTATCCAAATTCTTGCATATTAAATGGAATAGGCATCTAAAGGCAATCCCATATACTTTAATCCTAACACTTGATATCAAAAATGTTAAATAGTTACTGAAACATAAATTAAATTAGAGTGTCCAAAAATTGATAGATTACCCTCGACTATCAAGATTGGTAAATTATCACAAAAAAAATTAAAAATGTTCTAAGCATTAAATAATTGCAGTCAATAAATCATAATCGGAAGATCACTGAAAAATTTTAAAAAAAAACTGATGCTTTAGATAGAAAATATAGATGATCTTGTCCACTTTTCCAGATGGTCCCTTCAAGATCCAAGGAGTTGATGTTCTATATCAGGTTTTTAGGTTTTTAAGCTTCTATAAAAAAATAAAAAATAAACTGATGCTTTAGATAGAAAATAGATGATCTTGTCCACTTTTCCTGATGATCGTTGTGAAAAAAACTGATACTTTAGATAGAAATTTGATGATTATATGTGTAAAATTGCTGGTTGTAAACATAAAATTGATTATTCAGATAGATAGTTGATGCTTACCCGTTAAGAAATTTTCAAATCGAGATGATTTGATCTCTGCCTTGATTGCAACAAAGAGAAGAGAAGGGCCTGCCTTGATCGCTATAAAGAGACGATAAGAGCCCGCCTTGAACGCTGCCTTAATCGATGAGGAAGAAAGGCCCGTGGGTTCGCAGGACGTGGTTGCATGGATGGGTGCTGAAGGAGGAAGATGAGGATTAATTAAGAAATCTTTTTTTTTTTAATTTTGGGGTGCTGGAGGAAGATAAGAGTTAATGAAGAAATCTTTTTTTAATTTCCTTAAAGCCAAAGTTTATATTGGGAAAAAAGATTTTGTGCGCACAAATCTCAAAATTCTGATGGTTTTAGGACTTTGAGCCTTTAGTTTTTCAGATTTTCGCCTAATTTTTTTTAGACATTGCCGCTTGATTTGTTTTGGATATTTTTGCAGCATTTATCCCGTGGCACTTTTTTTGATTGCCGCTAAATTAACCTTTTTAACGGCACTTGTGCTTTTGCCACCATCAAAAATGCCGCCAGAGGCTATTTTTCTTGTAGTGATTGTTTTCTTTTCTTCTATTTAGTTCTCCATTTTTTAATTTTATTCTAAGAATATAGTTCATGCTTTGATTATACCAGTAGCTAAAGATTCTACTTATTGTGGGAAGCCGAGCTCTAGGGATGGTATGCCTCCTGCGTAGAAGGCGAAGCAAGATACTGTGGAAGAAACATCAAATCCAATGGATACGCTCTTCAGTCTGATGACCCTGAAAATCATTCTAAATGTTGTAATTTTGACTTGGATGCGTGCTTTATTTTGGGTTGGGAGTAGGGATAACTGAAAATCATTCTAAATACTGTAAATAGCTGTTGAAGAGTGTTGGGGCTGCTTGGGTTCGGAGTAGGGATAACCGAATTTATATTACTATTTTTCTATCTATATATCATATAAAGTTGTAAGAGATAATATTGCTTGGAATATTCAATTATCTAGCTTGGATTTTAGTGGAGAAATTGTTATCTAGATCTTATTTAGTCCTCTTATTACAAATGGTTATGGAAATTTTTTATTGGCTGTCTATTCAATATTTATCGTTCTTTTATTCTATACAATTAGGTTTATATGATTGAATTTTTTTTATTTGTCTCCTTTTTCTTAATCGTTTACTTTTTATTTTTTCTCATCATTTAGGTTTTATTGGCAAAATATTGCAAACTCTTACAACTTTTGTGTGTTACATGAAAAATACGGAAAATTTAAAAATTTTGTGATTTTGTTTATTATTAATGAAATCTTGAAAAATTGAACATAATAGAAAATTATGACATTTTTGAAAAATTCACTATTTTCATGTATTGAAGCTCGTAAAATATTAAAACTTTGAAGGGAATAGAAATTTGAGTTTTTCGAAAATTTCGTGATTTTTGTATGACATGAATAATATCGATAAACCGGAAGAAATATGAAATTTTGAATTTTTATTTTATTTTTTTGTGTAATATAGTATGTAAAATATAGAAAAACGGAAAACATTAAGAATTTTGAAATTTTTGCGATTTTCTTAGCAAACAAAAAATATTGAAAAATCAAAGAAAATAGAAAATTCTTGAGATTTTTGAAGTTTTTTGCAATTTTCGTATGTTGTTTACAAGAAAAATATGGAAAAATCAAGTAAAATAGAAAATTTTGATGTTGCAAAATATTGAAAATTCGAAGAAAATAAGATATTTTAGGATTTTACAAAATTTCAGGATCTAATTGTGTTGCCAAGGGTTTGTTATGTTAGGGTATTAATAACAATCGACGATCTTTTCTTTTTTTACTTCGCTCATCCTTTTATCTTCTTGATACCTGGAAGTTTTCTAAAAGTAAAAGCAATTAAAATAGCTGAAGACTTAAAATAAACGGAACAATCTATGATTTTTGAAATTTCATGATTTTCATATATTATATATGCAAAATAATTTTAAAAACAGATTTTTTTAGATTTTTGGAATTTTTTACAATTTTCAAATGCCATATATCGAGTAAGGCATTGAAAAAGAAAAGAAAACCGGAAATTTTTGAAGTTTCTGAAAATTTTACGATTTTTCATTTGTTATAGCATGTAAAATGGTGAAAATTGGAAGGTAACAAAATTTATTTGGGGGTTTTAAAAATTATTGCAAATTTCATGCTCTCTAGCAAGAAAAATAATTTAAAAAACACGAAGAAAACAAAAAAAATTTATGATTTTTGAAAATTTCATGATTTTCGTGTGCTATGTGAAATAAAAGAATTGTAAAACCAAAAATAAAACAAATTATTTTGAGATTATTTAAAATTTAATAATTTTTCTGTAACGTGAGAATCAAATATTGAAAATTTGAAAAAATAGAAATTTTAATATTTTTGAAAAGGTCACGGTTTTTGTATGTTATACCAAACAAAATATTGATAAATCAAATAAACAGAAAAATATTAAGATTCTTAAAAATTGCCTAATTTCCATGTGTGCGTTCATAATATTGAAAAGTCGAAGAAAACAGATTTTTTTTTAAATTTTTAAATAATTCATAACTTTCATGAGTTATGTATGCAAACTATTGAAAATTTGAAGAAATTTTACTTTTCGATTTTTAAAGATCATGTGATATATAGCAAGCAAAATATTGAAGAACCGAATTTTTTTTTTAAGATTTTGAAAATCTTATGATTTTTTTGTGCTGCAGCAAGAAAATAATATTAAAATCTAATAAAACTGGAAAATTGTTTAGATTTTTAAAATTTTATGATTTCGTATGCTATGAGCAAGTAAAGTATTCAAAAACCAAAGAAAACATAATAGTTTGAGATTTTTGAAAATTTCATGATTTTCGTGTGCCATGTGGAATAAAAGAAGTGTAAAACCAAAAAGGAAACAAATTATTTTGAAATTATTTAAAATCTAACAATTTTTTGTGCTTTAAGAATCAAATATTGAAAAACCGAAGAAAAGAGAAATTTTAATATTTTTGAAAAGTTCGCAATCTTAGTGTGTTATATATCAAACAAAATATTGATAAAGCAAATAAATAGAAAAATATTAAGATTCGTAAAAATTGCATGATTTCCGTGTGCTCATACAAAATATTAAAAGGTTGAAGAAAACGGATTTTTTTTGAATTTTTAAATAATTCATGATTTTCATGTCTTATGCATGTAAATTATTGAAAAATTGAATGAATTTTTCTTTTGGATTTTTAAATATACCGTGATTTTTGTATGTTAAACCAAGCAAAATATTGAAGAACCGAACAGAAAATAATTTTTTTGAGATTTTTGAAAATTTCATGATTTTTGTGCTATAGCAAGAAAAAAACATTAAAACTGAATAAAACCGAAAATTGTTTAGATTTTTGAAAATTTTATGATTTCGTATGCTTGAAGCAAGGTATTGAAAAACCAAATAATACATAACAGTTTGAGATTTTTGAAAATTACGCAATTTTTGTATCGCAACATACAAAAATTTTTAAATTTGAAAAAAAACAAATAATTTTGGATATTTTGTAAATTTCATGATTGTTGTGTGCTATAACATGCAAAATATTAAAAAACTGAAGTAAAAAGAAAAATTTATTTTTTTGAGAATTTCATGATTTTCTTGTATAATATTGGGAAAAATGATTGAAACAGAGAAATTTTGAGAGTTTTGAAAATATTGTTAATTTCGTGTGTTTTATCCTGAATTGTTTTAAAAACGGAAAATATTTTATTTTTGAAAATTCTAGATTTTCTTGTGCAATAGAACAAAATTTTGGAAAACCGATTTTTTTTAGATTTCACCATATTCGTGTGTTGTAACGTGCAAAATGTTGATAATTTGAAAAGCTAATTTTTTGGGGGATTTTATACATTTCGTGATTCTCGTGTGCTCAAGGAAAATATTTAAAATTGAAAAAGACAATTTTGAGATTTTTAAATATTTTGCGCTTTTTAGATGGTTGCAAAGAAAATACCTAAAAAACCGAAGAGCATAGAATATTTTGAGATTTTTGAAAATTTCTTAATTTTTTTGTGCTATAGCATGTTAAATATTGAAAAATCGAATACAACTGATCTTTTTTAGGATTTTAAAAATTTCACAAATTTTGCTACGCTACTAATCAAAGTATTGACGAACCGAAGAGCATAGAGTAATTTGAGATATTTAAAAATATGCAATTTTCATATGATAGCATACAAAATATTGTGAATTTGAAAAAAAACAAATAATTTTAGGGCTTTTGTAAATTTCACGTTTGCCATGTATTATACATGTAAAATATTAAAAAATCGAAGAAACCAAAAAAAATTGAGATATTCGAAACTTTCATGATTTTCATGTGTTATAACAGGTATAATATTGAGAGAAGTAAAGAAAACAAATTTTTTTTGTTGAGATTTTCGAGTGCTATATAATAGAAAATATTGAAAACTAAATAAAACAAAAAAAATTATCGAAATCACAAGATTTTCTTGTGCTACAGAGGAACATATTAGGAAACCGAAGAAAAAGTTTGAGATGTTTAAAATATTGTCATATTCGTGTGCTATAACATGCAAAAATCGATAATCCGAATAGAACAATTTTTTTTTAGATTTTTGGACATTTCGACAAGCAAAATAATAAAAAAAACCCAAGAGAAATAAGATTTTAAAAAATTTTGTGATCTTCTATTACTATAGCAAGAAAAATATAGAAAAGCCGAATAAAGTTATTTTTTTAAAGATTTTTGATAATTTCACAATTTTCATATACTATATAACAAGCAAAGTATAGAAAAACCGAAGAACACAAAATAGTTTGATATTATTGAAAATTACTCAATTTTCATGTGATGTGATAGTGTGCAAAATATTGTATATTTTAAGAAAACAAATAATTTTGTTTTTTTTTAAATTTTGCGATTTTTCATGTGCAAAATATAAAAAACCGAAGAAAACAATTTTTTTTGAAATTTTTATGATTTTCATATGCAATATAACATGCAAGATATTGATATTATTAAAAAAGCATGCATAATATTGAGAAAAATAAAGAAAATAGAAAATTTTGAGATTTTTGAAAATCTTGCGATTTACGGATAAAACAAAAAATACTATATTTTTGAAAATTTCAAGATTTTCTTATGATATAGAAAGGAGAATATTGGAAAATCAAAGAAATTTTTGAAATTTTAAAAATTTCAAAAATTTCATGTGCTACAAAGTGTAAAATGTTGATAATTTGAACATAACAAAAAATATTTGGATTTTTGTACATTCCGTGAATTTCCTATGTTATAAACACAAAACATTTAAAAACCAAAGAAAAAAGATAATTTTGAGATTCTTAAATATTTTGCAGTTTTCATATGGTGTAGAAAGATTTTTTTTGATAAGATGAAGAAAATACCGAAGCATTTGCAAATTAATCATTCATATATTTTACATATGATATATATATATATATATATATATATATATATATATATTACAATAAACCTTTAGATTAATATGATTTTTTCTGATTTTGGACTTTTTATCCATGCATTACCGAGGCCCATGCTACTTATATTGATAACTATTTAAATAAGAAGTCAAATTAATTTATAGCTCGCTAAAGAAGTCCAAATTCTAAGAAAATAAGAGTAAAAAGATTGTACTTAAATTAAGTATAACATGTCATGTCATCATGATGGGGAAAAAAAAGGCAATGTTTACCTTTTTTTTCTCTTTCTCCTGATATGCATATAAAAAAATAATACATAAGTTAGCTATTTCCACTGTTAGGCCCATGCTCCTTTTTTTCTCTCTTTCTCCTGATATGCATATAAAAAAAAATCAAATTAATTTATATTTTTTTGAAGAAAAAAACATCTTATTGGGGTTGTCCTATATATTACCCTCATAAGTTAGCTATTTCTGAATTTCATCCCCAAATCTTAGATATTACATATATAACCCTTAAAACTCCAAGTTATCCGAAATTTTTGGATGAAACACCCTCTAACAGTGGAAATAGCTAGTTCATTTTCTCTTGCAAAAGTAACGGTGCAAAGGTGAAGTCCAGCTTTGGCTTTGCAAAAGAATCAAGGGTTTTATGTACTGTGATGGATTAAGCAAAGTAAATATGAAAAAAATAAAGAGAAGACCTTGAGAGAGGAGAACAAGAGAGAAATGAGCTGATCGGCATTTTTATTTTCATGAACATAGAATCCTGATTAAGCTTACACAACTCAACTTTTAAAAAAATTGATGGCGGAAGCTAAAGAAGGTGATGTTTGGATAACGAAAATGTTTTTGAGGTGGGTTTTTGGATAACTCATATGTTTTATGGATGATTTGGCTTTATATGTTTTCGGGTTATATATGAAATATCAAACTTTGGGGATGATGTGATATTTCGAAATAGGTAAGTTTTGGGGTTTGATAATATAGAGAAAAAAAACCTCTTATTAGTTTTTAAAAGATACACACCAATGATGATGACAGAGAAAGAGAAAATAACTAGAAGAAAAGATATATATGATCAATAGAAATTTTTTTCATTATTTTCTTTTGTTTCTTTTTTTAATTTTATTTTAACCTATCCTTTAGTTGAACTTTTTCTTATAATCTCATTTTCACCTATTCATTCATATTACTCTTTCATTTTCCCTTCACAAAGGGAAGAAATAATTCAGTTTGTATCTGATGCTTTAAGACCATCAATAAAATGCGTGCTTATACATGCTTGGCATGTGCATAATATTAATATTTCAATTAGAGATATAGGTTATGCATACACTAACATGTAAGGCTTATTTGAAGTTACTAAACTTCAAAAAGACTAATTTTATAGTTATCTAAAATTTAAAATAACCCTTTTTTTTTGGTTTTCCAGGTTTAGGAAATGATGCTGGCTTGTAGTTTTCTAAATTCCGTTTATCTCAAAAGATTAAACACCAAATGGGACATAGCTTAGGTAAATTTATGAAACTTGGTTTTTTTCCTAAATTCCGTTGAAATTTTATGTGTTATATACAGCACATGAAGCTAGGTAAGATAATCACAATCTAACTCAACTCCAAAACCATACAGGCCATACATTCATTAAAATTGTAATGATGTGAAGAAGATCCGTGGAATATGTGAGATGTGCTGCTGGCCATCACATGTTTAAATAATTTCAATAGAGACAAGGGAATCAAATTGTTTCAGGTACAGCATGCGCTCTGGCAGCAATGGTGGAAGATTGGGAATCGGCTTAAACCGAAACCGACAGACGATAAATGGTACCCACTGATGATAAAGAGTAAAATCAGTCTGTGGATACATCAGCATGCCTTCATATTCCCGAGAGATTTAAGTATGGATTGAGTTCTAATCAGTAGCACAAAAACAATAAATTTTCACTAGACTCAAATTTTGTAAAGACATGCAGATTGGACCCATCATCTTACATTATTAAAACTTGCATGGAAAAAAAAAGGGGGAACTGAGGCAGAAATTCCATCCTCTAATGGCTAGTCCAAAGGAGTTAAGATTCTTGCTTGAAGAGCCCAAAGGAGTTGTTCACAGAAGTAAAACCTCCATCCACGACAAAGTTATGCCCACTCACATACTTTGACTCGTCGCTCCCGAAATACACTGCGGCTTGAGCTATATCCTCCGCTGTCAGCACAACCCCTTGTTTCAAATTTGCCATCCCGGAGATCCATTCCTCGATACTATGTCCTTCGGTCCCGAAAAACCCTTTGGACATCGGCGATGCAATCAAGAACGGAGATATACAGTTCACTCTGATACCGTATTGTCCCAGCTCTGCTGCCGCATTCTTTGTGATCCCCAAGGCTGCATGCTTTGCCGCAACGTACCCATACGGGGCCATCCCTCCTACCATAGTACACACACTTCCGTTATTTATAATGCTTCCCTTCGTCTCTGCCGCCACCATAACACGCGCAGCATGCTTCGTGCCAAGGAAGACACCTGTGCAATTAACACCGATTGCACGCTCAAACTCTGACAGCTCGGCATCAGTGATCCTGTTACATGGTTTGTCGATGATACCTGCGTTGTTGAACATGATATCCAGCTTTCCGTACTTTTCAACAGCGAAGTCGACGAGATTTTTCACATCTGGTTCTTTTGAGACGTCGCAGTGGAAGAAGGTGACGATTTCTTTGGAGCCTATTTCTGTACAAACCGATCGTCCGAGGTCTTCTTGGATATCGGCGATGACCACCTTGGCACCATGCTGGCAGTAAAGCTTAGCTGTCACCGCTCCGATCCCAGCAGCGCCGCCAGTGATTATCGCTACCTTTCCTTCTAATCTGCAAAAGGATAAAGAAAATTTAACTCTGCCAATGCTGTGAGTAAAAATCTCATTCCTCAGGTTAGCATAAGCCATGATCAGATTTATTCGCGAGGAATTCTAACGAGAACAACAACAACAACAAACAGGCCCCTTCATCATGAATTTTTGGGATTGGCTATATTTTTCTCTTCCATTCCACTCTTCTGAGGAGATTGAATATACTTAGATTTTATACTCTCAAAATTTTGTGTTTGATCTATACACATTTTATATTAAGCCTTGCCTTTTTCCAGAGATAGGAGAGAGTGGACCACCATTGATCAAAGACATGTCTGTAATTTGTTACTTTGGTTTCTTGAGCTTTGGCTATGTGGGGATCCTATTTATTGAAGGAAACAGAGGGAAGAAAATTGTGAAGGTTGTGTCCCCCAATAACAAAAGCATGTGCATGTATCTGTCATCTACCAATTAGGCCGGGATATTATTGAAAGTAACAACTAGAAAATGAATACCACATGATGTATAACCATGTTGAGAATTAATAATTCGATATATCGATCCTATATGAATCATCATTTTCCATTAAGCTTCGTTAAGAACAATCTCGTTGGTTAAATTAATAATTGATATGTCGTTCTTAATTACCTCTATCTAAGTTCATTTAGGTCTACTGCTATCTCTAATTATGCCATTAACTATAATTTTATCACTTCTTCTAACCAGAGCATTGATTGGTATCCGTCGCACAGGACCAAACCATCTCAATCATGATGACAATAAAACCCAACAATGTGCATATAAGTTCTTTATGAATTTCTTAAGAAGTTAAGACAAAGACAACAGCTAAGAGCAAATGGCAGATTCTTGATTCCTCATTTAAAAATGATGGTCCAAAACATAATTAGCATTAGATATAGTCCTTTGCTGTTGATAACTCAATGATAAAAGATTCTTTGTTGAACGAAGAAACTATCTATAGCTAAACCCCAAACAACAACTTGTGTATATTATTGTCATTGAATGGTAACTTGAAAGGTTCTTAAACATAAACTCACAAACTAAATTTCTACCAGAAACCATCAAATTTCCTTATAAGAAAATTTCGTTCTTTTACTTAACAGTAGACTTCAGAATCCAATAAGAAAATGAATTTATCCCTAGAAGCCAGATGTAAGAAATCCGCTAGTATTTCTACTTGGGCTAAAAATTCTGGTTCTATGTTACTTGAAAAAATGGTCACTAAACCAATTCAATGGATCTGGATCATTGTAAGACCTGGACAATTGATTATACAATTATGCATAGAAATGTTAAATTAATGTCAGCAATCTCAAGAACTTAGCAGCAACCCCAAAACCATAACTATCAGATCCAAACGGCTTCATGAGAATTATAATTTAAGAAATTGGTTCTGCAAATGACAAGAGCCTTTAAAGATCTAAAACGTCCAGTAAGAAACCAAGAAGTGAAAAGACTGTTGGAGCTATTCTAAAAACCATTAATGTTGCAGCAGAGAATTGTTATAGCTATTTTAGTTTTTCTAACAGCAGATGAGATGGTACATTTGTAACAAGCACCTGCTTGTTTGTTGGATGCAAGCAGATCAGACCCAAGTATGATTATCATTTCATCATCTGCATAATAGTTCGCAAACAACACATTAAGAAATTCCAAGTCCTTTCTCTCAATTGCACAAACTGTAATATTAATTCAAGAAGAACAGAGTGCATACTATTACTTATCAAATAGAATTTACCTATTCCCCAAAGCTGTAATGAGGTTTTTTAATCTTTTCTTTGATCACACATTTCCGCAGATTTCTCTGGCGAACGAGATAGGCACTGATATCAAACTCCTACCCATCAAGTGCCCCTGATAGAAGAAGCTGAGTGAAGAGAAGTGAGATAGAGCATAACCTTTTCATTTCTGTGGTATAAATATACCCCACTAAAATTAACGAAGAAGCCAGTTATACGGCTTTCGGTGTGATAAACATAGGGGATTCCTATTCAAGTAGCGGAACAATATCAACATGTCGCTTAAAGCGTTGGGTTATGAAGGACTGTAATTTGAATATTTCTTCTTCTCACGGCTGATAAATTAAACGAAATTTAATTGAACAAAATTCTTCTCTTATCACCAGAAACACCTCGTTTCTAGAAATGCACAATGAAAACAAAATTCTTCTCTTATCACCAGAAACACCTCCTCCGCTCATTTCGCTAACGAGAGGTTACCTATTTGAGAACAAGCCGACACCAAACCCACTGCAACATGTTCATCGGGTTTTATGTTTTCATTGTGCATTTCTAGAAATACCTTTAAGGCCTCTGTGGGGCTTCCTGTTTTGCGCATAGCCCGAGATTATGGCCGACCCCTACAATTCTTCCCTTGTTCGAAGAAGTGCCTCGCACTCTCCATATCACCAACCTTCGCATACCCATTGATCATGGAAGTAAAAGAAACCGAACTTCTCTCGGGCATTTCATCGAACAAATTCTTCCAGATCACCAAAATTCAAGTACCCAACAAGCATCGAGGTCCAAGTCACCTCTTTTCTACCTCCCATTTCATCAAACACCTTGCGCGCATCACCAATCTCCTTACATTTCCCATAGAAATCCACCAGCGCGGTCTTCACATACACATCAGAGCCCAACCCAAGACGAACAACGCAGAAATGGAGCGAGGACCCAGCGGAGACATCGCCCTCGAAGGAGCAAGCTTTGATGAGGGAGGTGAAGTGAAGCCATCAGGGGCGAAAGGGGAAGAGGCGCTTCGCATAAGGTTGAAGAGGGAGAGGGGCTCAGAGAGAGAGGATCGATGCCCGCTGTGGGCTTTGACGATGGCGTTGTAGAGGTAGAGGCTTGGGTTGGAGACGCGATTGAAGACGGCGACTGCCAAGCTGAGAGAGGAGAAGGAGTTGCAGAGGACGAGGAAGCGAGAGACGAGGAATGGGTTCTGCTCCAAGTGTTTGATGATGATTTGGGTGTGGATTCGTTTGAGGGCTTGTGACGCCTGCCGTCAAGATGTTAGCTTCCATTGATCTGCTCTTGGCGATGATGGACGGCCGAGATTTGAGTTGGAGGATAGCTCCTGAAGTGTGTGGATCTCAATGGGTTTAACGTTGTTGGGGCCGAGCTACCTGCAAGCAAGTCCCGGGGTGGTTGTACCACCGAGACTCCTTCGACGATCAAATTAGACAGGAAATCCGAGCAGAGTAACGACCTAGTGAGTGGAAATCACTTACTTGAATCGTCTGAAGGAGGGGTTTATATAGCGGTGGCAGCAGGCAGGCAGGTACGAGAATCACGCCGGCCGTTACGCCCCCGACGTCACGCCCGCATGATGGGCGGGATCTCCCATTAATGGTGAGACAGGCTCGTTAATGGGGATCGTGATGGCGTGGAAGCGGGATCGTGGGCAGCGGATATCTCATGCATAGTGAGATTCGCGGAGGCGAGGCGGAAGCACCTGCGATCAGCGCTGCGGGTTGGTCAGGATGAGACCGAGGAGGATGAGCTCGGCGGGAAGCTCGGGAACGAGGGGGAGGCCGAGGTGTCCTGGTTCTGCTAAAGCCCGGAGACAAGCTGAGGGGGCCGAGGAGGCCAATTCTGTGACAGCTTGGAGGTGAGCTATGGATGGTCTGGAAGGCCACCGAAGGTCGGGAGACTCCTCGGGCCGGAGGATGGCTCGGAGGCAAGCCGGGAGGGCGAGGAAGCTCAGCCCGAAGGAAGGCTCGGAGGCCGCCGGATGGCCGAGGAAGCTCGGGCCTGTGATAGCTTGGAGTAGAGCAAAGGGACAGTTGGCGTGGCTGCTGAAGTGCTCGGGGGCAAGGAGTGGGGTACAACCTCGGAGACGGGGTTCGAGGGAAGCCCCTACTGTAGCACCCTTGTTCCCCCTCCGTGGCCCTCAGGGGCCTAACTGGCTTATGCCTGTGACAGGTCATCCGCCACGTGTCATGATCTAAGAAATTACCGTTATTAAGCATCATCATTAGCCCCCCACTCTCGTTCCGATCTATTTGTTGGTAGGGTCGAGAGTGGACTGCTTGGTTCTTTCTGTGCGGCTTGGCGCTGGTAATTCCTCATGGTGGATTGCTCGGGAACGACACGGCGTTCTTGTTGTCGCGCATTGAGTATGAGTTGAACGAAGGACGGGTGTGAGAAGATCGGTATCCTCCCTTTGTCGGAGTTGAGGCGCTGATCGCGCGTTAAGTATGAGTTTATTCGGCGGGTCTTGGATCCGTGTCTTTGTAGGATAGGAAGCTATACGCTGGGGATGCGACGAGCAGGAAGAAACTCGGCGGCCTCGCGAAGAGGGCTTCAAATTCTCAGCGTCTGATGGGCAGGAGGCTGCCCGCTAGGGATGTGCCGAGCAGGAAGAAACTCGGCGGCCTCGTGAAGAGGGCTTCGAATCCTCAGCGTCTGATGGGCAGGTGGTTGCCCGCTGGGGATGCGCCGAGCAGGAAGAAACTCGACGGCCTCGTGAAGAGGGCTTCGGATCCTCAGGGTCCGATGGGCAGGAGGCTGCCCGCTGGGGATGGGTCGAGCAGGGTAGCTGCTCGGTGGCCTCTTGGCGAGGATTTGATCCTTGGCGTTGGTGGGTAGTGAACTACCAGCCATGGATGACCGAGCAGGATAGCTGCGCCGAGCAGGAAGAAACTCGGCGGCCTCGCGAGGAGGGCTTCAGATCCTCAGCGTCTGATGGGCAGGAGGCTGCCCGCTGGGGATGCGCCGAGCAGGAAAAAACTCGGCGGCCTCACGAAGAGGGCTTCGGATCCTCAGCGTCCGATGGACAGGAAGCTGCCCGCTGGGGGATGCGCCGAGCAGGGTAGCTGCGCCGAGCAGGAAGAAACTCGGCAGCCTCGCGAGGAGGGCTTCAGATCCTCAGCGTCTGATGGGCAGGAGGCTGCCCGCTGGGGATGCGCCGAGCAGGAAGTAACTCGGCGGCCTCGCGAAGAAGGCTTCGGATCCTCAGCGTCCGGTGGGCAGGAGGCTGCCCGCTGGGGGATGCGCTGAGCAGGGCAGCTGCGCCGAGCAGGAAGAAACTCGGCGGCCGCGAGGAGGGTTTCAGATCCTCAGCGTCTGATGGGCAGGAGGTTGCCTGCTGGGGATGCGCCGAGCAGGAAGAAACTCGGCGGCCTCACGAAGAGGGCTTCGGATCCTCAGCGTCCGATGGGTATGAGGCTGCCCGCTGGGGGATGCGTCAGCAGGGTAGCTGCTCGGTGGCCTCTTGACGAGGGCTTTGATCCTTGGCGTTGGTGGGTCGTAAGAGGCCTGCTAAGGATGGACCGAGCAGTGAAGCTGCTCAGTTGTCTCTTAGTGAGGGCTTGGATCCCTGGCGTTGCGAGGTAGGGAACTACCAGCCGGGGATAGCCGAGCAGGATAGCCACTGGGCTGCCTCTTAGTGAGGGCTTAGATCCCTGGCGTTGTGAGGTAGGGAACTACCAGCCGGAGATAGCCGAGCAGGGTAGCCGCTGGGCTGCTCTTAGTGAGGGCTTAGATCCATAGCGTTGCGAGGTAGGGAACTACTAGCCAGGGATAACCGAACAAGGGTGGGCCCGGTTGCCTCTTGATGAGGGCTTCGATCCTTAGCGCGGGAGGGGCCATAAGAAGCCTACTAAGGACAGGCCGAGCAGGGTTACTGCCCGGTGCCTCTTGGCGAGGGCTTTGATCTTTTAGGACGGGCCGAGCAGGGTTGCTGCCGGTGCCTCTTGATGAGGGCTTTGATCTCTGGCGTTGTGGGGTAGGGAACTACCAGTCAGGGATAACTGAGTAAGGGCGGGCCCGGTTGCCTCTTGATGAGGGCTTTTAATCCTTAGCGCGGGAGGGGACGTAAGAGGCCTACTAAGGACGGGCCGAGCAGGGTTACTGCCCCGTGCCTCTTGGAGAGGGATTTGATCCTTAAGGACTGGCCGAGCAGGGTTACTACCCGGTGCCTCTTGGCGAGGGCTTTTAATCCCTGGCATCGTGGGGTAGGGAACTACCAGCCAGGAATAGCCGAGCAGGGTAGCCGATCGGCTGCCTCTTGGTGAGGGCTTTGATCCCTGGCATCGTGGGGTAGGGAACTACCAGCTAGGGATAGGCGAGCATGGTAGCCGCTCGGCTGCCTCTTGGTGAGGGCTTTGATCCCTGGCGTTGTGGGGTAGAGAACTACCAGCCAGGGATAGTCGAGCAGGGTAGTCGCTCGGCTGCCTCTTGGTGAGGGCTTTGATCCCTGGCGTTGTGGGGTAGAGAACTACCAGCCAGGGATAGTCGAGTAGGGTAGTCGCTCGGCTACCTCTTGGTGAGGGCTTTGATCCCTGGCATCGTGGGGTAGGGAACTATCAGCCAGGGATAGCCGAGCAGGGTAGCCGCTCGGCTGCCTCTTGGTGAGGGCTTCGATCCCTGGCGTCGTGGGGTAGGGAACTACCAGCCAGGGATAGCCGATCAGGGTAGCCGCTCGGCTGCCTCTTGGTGAGGGCTTCGATCCCTGGCGTTGTGGGGTAGGGAACTACCAGCTAAGGATAGCCGAGCAGGGTAGCCGCTCGGCTGCCTCTTGGTGAAGGCTTTGATCCCTGGCGTCGTGGGGTGGGGAACTATCGGCCAGGGATAGCCAAGCAGGGTAGCCGCTCGGCTGCCTCTTGGTGAGGGCTTCGATCCTTAGAACTGGAAGGGCCGGAAGAGGCCCGCTAAGGACGGACCGAGCGGTGAAGCCGCCCAGTCGATTCGGGAGGTTCTGTCCGACCTTCCCGGCGGTCAGCTTACCGCTTGTCCTGCAAGTACGCTGCAAGGTGTCCCGAACGGATGAGCTCCTCGATGTAGTCTCGGAACTGCTTACAGCTCTCCGTGGAGTGGCCTAGCGATCTGTGAAAACCGCATTAGGGGCCCCGAGTACGCTTTGCCGCCATGCGCGAGATCGGGGGGAGCTTGAAGAACCCCTCGCCCTTGGCCTCCTCAAGTAGTACCGTCTGGGAGACGTTGAGCGGGGTGTACTCCTGAAACCTCGGGGAGTAGGGCTTTGGCCGCTCAAGTCTCTTTCTCTCTTCCCTCCCCCTTTTCTTCTGGTCAGTTTGCTCTGCCCCAAGGAGATTTGCATTCACCTCGGACTCGAGCTGCATTTCGCGCTCGGTCCAGGACTTTACCTCGGCCATGGTCTTAGGTTGCGCTAATGCAAAGGAGCGTAACCACTCCTTGTGCCTAAGACCAGACCTCAGGGCTATGATGACTGTCTCGTCCCGATATTCGGGGACCTCGAGAAGGGCATTGTAGAAGCGGGTGACGTACGCTTTGAATGTTTCTTTTTCCCCGCTCTTGATTGTGAAGAGATGGTCGACGGTCCGTTTCTGCCGTCTGTTCCCGATGAAATGGCCGAGGAATTAGGTGGCCAGCTCGTCGAAGGTTGAGATCGAGCGTGACGTGAGTCCTCGGAACCATTCTCATCCGGAGCGGATGAGAGTGGCCGAGAAATCTCGGCATTGGGCGGCGTCAGAGTTGTCTTGGAAGCTCATCCCGGCCGTGAGCGCGTCCAGATGGTCCTTCGGGTCTGACTTCCCGTCGAAGAGCGAGACCTGGGGGGCTTGTTCCGGGAGGAGACATGGACGGCGAGAAGCTCCTCGGTGAAGGGCTTTATGAGCGAGTCGGCAGCATATTTAGCCCCGTCGCTCGAGTGGTGACCTTCTCGATGCATGCCCTCGATCTTCTTATCGAGGGCGTCGATCCGGCCATGGTACCCCGACGATTCGGCACATTCCGATCTTTGGCCCCTGTCGTTGGAGACTTGCGTTTGGCCGAGGCCTCGGTTCCTTTCAATGAGGTTTCTTAGGTCACCCGGCGAGGTAGTCTTCGAGTTGCCGTGACGAGTCCTGTCCGTTCGACCCCGTCGAGGGAGGGGGTGTCGGTCATGCCTGGGAGCAAGCGAGCTGACCGACATCTCCTCAGGAGGGACAAGAGCGCGTAGGGGCTCGGGGCGAGGCTCTCTGGCGACGGACCTCGGGGTTGAACTGTGCGGCGCCCAACGGGTCATAGAATATGTCGGCTCGGGAGATCTGCGGCCGTGAGAGGCAGCGAGGCGGTGGTTGGCAGCGCCGACGCAAGCAGAGTCTTCTCTCCCTCTGTAGGGGTCCCGGTCCCGAGGTGAGGGAGCGGCGACCTGGGGAGCTTGCCCCGCCGTTTGGATACGGACGAGCGCGTCCACGACGGATACGAGTCGATCTATCCAGACGGTTAGGGCGTTAATGGCGTTCGAGGGAGGAGATTCGTCCGCGCCTCTGTTGTGGGGGAGGCGACGGCTAGTGCTTGGATCGTCGTGGTGACCGCTCGCCATTGGGTTGAGATCGGAAGATGAATTTTGTCTTAGTGGAATCAAGGTTCCCACAGACGGCGTCAGCTGACGCGTGCAGTATCGCGTTAAGATGTTACCTTCCGTTGATCTGCTGTTGGCGATGATGAACGGCCGAGATTTGAGTTGGAGGATAGCTCCTGAAGTGTGTAGATCTTAATGGGTTTGAGGTTTTTGGGGCTGAGCTACCTGCAAGGAAGTCCCGGGGTGGTTGTACCATCGAGGACCCTCCGACGATCAAGTTAGACAGGAAATCCGAGCAGAGTAACGGCCTAGTGAGTGGAAAATCACTTACTTAAACCGTCTGAAGGAGGGGTTTATATAGCGGTGGCAGCAAGCAGGCAGGTGCGAGAATCACGCCGGCCGTTACGCCCCCGACATCACGCCCGCGTGATGGGCGGGATCTCCCATTAACGGCGAGACAGACTTGTTAATGGGGATCGTGATGGCGTGGAACGCGGGATCGTGGACAGCGGATATCTCGCGCATGGCGAGATTCGTGGAGGCGAAGCGGAACTATAGGTATTATTTGAACTCCATTAAAGACGCTCGTGGAGCTGTTCGAACTTTATGTATTATTTGAACCTATATGGAGTGATCCGATAGGTATTAGTTATCTGACCTATTTCGGTAGAACCGACGGTATACTCTGATGATTGGCTGCCAGCAGTTATATGAATTTTCAGAAGATATTGTATCTAAAATAAGAGGACATTATACTCATATATATTTCATCTGACATGACAGCTGTATATTTCGGTATGTGCTCTTTATTAGATTGATCTGCATTATTGACATTGAATTTGAAGTACACCATAACTTACCAATTATTTTTATTGCACTAATATATTGAGATAAATATTTTGCACTACATCTGACATATCTATGGATTTCTTCGTTTCAGAACCGAATATCAATCGCATTAAAACCTAGTTTCTTTAGGCTTGAAGTGTTCTTATTGAGACGTGAACTCGTTTAAATCACAATGTTGTTTTTCAGAATAGTTGGACAGGTGGACTTGCATCCGAAGCGGGCTTAGACTTATTTGCAGTAATCTTAGATTATCATTTACTTTTCTTATATATATATATATATATATATATATATATATATAAGAAATATATATAAGGGAAGAGAGGAGGGGGAGGGAGAGAGGGGGGCGTACACGGATCCGTTAGGGCAGATTCGCGTTTTTAAATTCACGAACCTAAATAACAGCCGCTGGATACACTCTTTGCTTTCAACGACTCCGATTAAGCAAATTAATAAATTCATTAAATAATAAAATAATATTCTATTATCTAATTTTTGGAATGCACACATATCTATATTCATTTATTTTGGATAACATTGATCATGGAGTGCTAGTTGTTTGGAGCATATGATTTATAGTTTGGGGCTTAGAAGTATCATTTTGGTATTGTAAGATGTGAAAGTTGGAACCCCTACTATAATTAGGGGTTGTCCCTACGGATAGAGAAATTCGTAGAGGCAAATTTTGATTACCCCTACGGTTTACACCGTAAGAGCATAAATAAATTAAAAAATATTAAATGTAATCTTTTTATTTGGCCTTACGGTGCCGCAAAAGAAAGCCCTACGGATTGAACCGTAGGGGCAACAAAAGGTTATTTTAAAAATATAAAGCTAAGTAATTTCCTACCAACCTTATCTCTCCCGCACCCTTATCGATCAAGCTCGTCCCTCGTCGTCTACTTTCTCGTCCCTCGTCGTCGACTTCCTCATCGCCGATCAAGCACGTCGACGAGTTCCTCCTCCATCGCCGTCGATCGAGTTCAAAATGGAGTTCCTCATCGCTGCCAATCGACATCAAGGTCCTCGTCGTCGCCTCCACCTCTTCGAGCTCCATCTTTCCGGCCTCCTCCATCTTGTCGAGCTCTTAGCCTCCACCTCCTCAAGCTCTTTGCCGCCGGCCGATCTTTGGCAGCGGGGTGAATTTATTTAATTTGAAATTGAATTTTCCTTAGTTATGTTTTTTATTTCTGTAAATTAATTAGGAATTTAATTTATAATTTTGTTGTTTTTGGTGTTATTGTTGTTGATTTTAGGGTTAGGGTTAGGATTATAGGGATGGGTTAATTAAGGGTTAATTTGGGTTATACGGTGATGATTTGGGTTAGGATTATGGTTAATTAGATTAATTTGGGTTAGGATTAGGGTTAATTAGATTAATTTGGTAAAACAGGGTTGGTGATGAATAGGATTAGGGTTAATCAGATTAATTAGGGTTAATTTTGGTTTGGGTTAGGATTAAGTAGGGTTAGCGTTCGGGTGAAGATTAAGGTTAGGGTTAAAGTTAATTTGGGTTAATTAGGTAAAATAGGGTTGGTGATGATTAGGGTTAGGGTTAGACTTAATTAGATTAAAAGGGGTTAATTTTGGTTTGGGTTAGGGTTAATTAGGGTTAGGGTTTGGGTGATGATTATAATTATGGTTAATTTGGGTTAATTAGGTAAAATAGGGATAGGGTGTTGATTAGGGTTAATTTGGTTTAATTAGGTTAATTTTGGGTTAATTAAGGATAATTTGAGTTAGGGTGATGATTATGATTAATTTGGGTTAATTAGGGATAATTAGGGTTAGGGTTTAGAGTGCACTAGTTTCTTCAGTAGGATACTCGATGATAACGTAAACGGAAAACTTTACCATAAACGTAAGAAAACTTTATCCTAAACTAAAAACTTCAAATTCTTAAAAACGTAAACGTAAAACCTATTCAAGCTATATGTTCAAGTTAAAACCAATATATGATACTCGATGATAATACGAAATTTTCATATTCTCATCGATAGTCATATGTGAAAATCAAAGCGCGACTTAGTCCCCGTCTATCGGTTAACATACGTTCGATATTCGTCGTGATATATAACTATATGAAAATTGTTAAATATCGGACGGTATCGTTTAGTGCTAACCACTATCATGTAGTCTACGTGATGAGAAGATTCAATCGTATGATAACCGATAGATTTGTCCAGTGTGGACAAGTTAGGAATGTATAAAGTAAACGCCTGCATTCACTTGTGTTTTCATTCATTTCGAATTATTTTGTCGGTACTTTTCCGCTGGTTCTCCGTGTACAAAGATAGATTAGATATTCATTTCAACGTTGTTTCACGGTATTGAAATGATTATCTCTTCTATTACAGTATATTAGGAGAACAACGAGGAGGTGCTGCCGAAATTTACTTGAAACGGATGAAAACACAAGCAAATGGGTGTCTGCTCTATACATTCTTAATGGGATAGAAGCTTTATCCCCGACAGCTGAAACACACACATACAATACGAATACACAACAAACGCACACACAAAGCACATACACACTAACAACCCTACACCTAAGCAAAATCATAAATTGAAACACACATATACAGAATACAACTCATACTTGAATATCTTCAAATTTAAGTTTGTTAATCGATAATTTATTTTTTTCAACGACAAACTTGCCTCTACGGATTTTCTTCTGTAACTATCTCGTTCTTAGATTTCTCACTATAATCACCATAACCTACAATTTATATGTTATATAGTCTAACATGGCCCATGAGTACATCAAAGTTGATGTACGTGGATGGCATCAACGCATGCAATCTAAGTTTGTCACGGGAGTTGCTGCTTTCATTGAATTTGCACGCGCACATAATAAGATCGTGTTAGAGAAAATTTTCTGTCCGTACGATAGATGTGGGAATAAGTTCTGGCAGAAAATAGAAATCGTAGAGCTTCACATCGTTAAACATGATTTTACTAGATTTTATACAACTTGACTATATCACGAGAAAGGACTAGAAAAAGACGATAATACGACAGAAGAAGAAGGAGAAGACGGTAATGCGGTAGAAGAAGAAGAAGACGATAACTTCGTTTCAGGAGAAGAATTGGAGGATATATGTCACGCCCCGTTTCCCAATAGACGGAAACGGTGACGTGGCAAACTCGCAACGTATTTACTATGAAATAAATACGTTAAGCGTAATTAAGCAATATATAAATGAGCAAGAATGATAAGAGTAATAAAATAAACAGCAATTTTATTTACATTCAACTATACATACAACTGTTTGTAATAAAAAGATACAATGATGTAAAATAAATGCCTAAACAATGGCATACAGAAAATAAGTACAGGCTGGAACGGGCTAGTAATCTGGCTGAGCTGTAAGCTGGTCCAAGTTCTCCTGGCTCGGCTCTATCTGCTCAGAGTCCGGTCCTCCTGACTAACATTCCAAAGAAAGAAACAGAAATGAATGTCGTCAGCGAACTAGCGCTCAGTAAGTCTCAAAAGAAGAAATAGAAGATAGTATATAATGTGTGAAATGAACAGGTAAAATTGCATGTGATCGTTTACAGGTATATGATAGTTATTCTAACGTGGTTATTCGTAGTTTGATAAAGAAGATATTCATGTATACGAGAGAAGTCCATATTACCCCATGGACTATGGTAACATGTAGTATAAGGCCCTGTCATAACCCACGGGACAATGACATGTGAATTCATGTAGGTGTCTTTTAAGTGACCTCTCGTGCCACGATATACGTTCCATACCAATCTACCCCTTTATCCCCGCGTATTATATTGTATAAATTAAGATTACAGGTTTTGACCGAAACCATGGATATAAAATGTTTAGGTTCATATTCAGGATGTAATCATGTGTTCAAGTAGTCATGTTGAGTTCATCTCAAGTTATAACCATGGTTCGGTCAAGTCAAATCAAGTATGCAAGTTTGAGTTTGATATTGATTTCGAGTGTTCAAGTTCTTGATCAAGTATTCGAGTTCGTGTTTGATTTTGGATTCAGATTTGAGTTTGGACTCAGATTGAGTCAGACACTTGTGAACGGATTTAACTCTTGAATTCTTAGGTTCGGGAGTAATCGGCAACTGCTGCACATGGACGGCAGGATTTGTGTTTTTTCCAAGACAATTGTCATTGATGACTCCGTTAAGTTGTCTAACCTGAATAGGCAAGCACCCACTTTCTCCGGCTCCTTGGGGCTCAGGAGAATTGATCCCGGTTAAAGCTATTGTTCATCTCAGAAAATTGCATCTTAATACCACTCATTCATTATCTATTTTGTTGTATATCGGTGCTATTAACCGGTGTTTGTTCAGTAAATACAGATTACAGATATCCGTGACACAATACTGGAAACAAACTCAAAATCACGGATATAACGTTTGGGCGCCAACACTGCAAACAAAACAAAACAGGTATCAGTCCATTCCTCAGAGTCGGGTCGACAACTACGTCTCTTAGCATGAGTTGAAAAACGTAGAATAGGTCGGCGTTGACTGATTCCCCCCTGATGTGGTTCCTCGACTCGTGCCTTCGTAGGGTAGGAACCTACCCCTCGAAGACTAGCCGAGCAGGAATCCGCACGGTGGCGTCTTTAGGAGGGCTTTGATCCTTAGCGTGGATGGGTAGGAAGCTGCCCGCTAGGGATGGACCTGGCAGGGAAGCTACTCGGTGGCCTCGTGAGGAGGGCTTTGATTCTTAGCGTAGATGGGTAGGAACTTACCCGCTAGGGATGGACCGGACAGGGAAGCTGCTCGGTGGCCTCGTGAGGAGGGCTTTAATCCTTAGCGTGGATGGGTAGGAAGCTATCCGCTAGGGATGGACCGGATAAGGAAGCTGCTCGGTGGCCTCGTGAGAAGGGCTTTGATTCTTAGCGTAGATGGGTAGGAATCTATCCGCTAGGGATGGACCGGGTAGGGAATTTGCTCGGTGGCCTCGTAAGGAGGGATTTAGATCCTTAGCGTAGATGGATAAGAATCTACCTGCTAGGGATGGACCGGACAGGAAAGCTGCTCGGTGTCCCGACCTTTCGGGTACGTCCCCCGAGAAGGGCCTCCGGAGAATGTCCCCGATACGGCTCATTTATTACACCCCCGTAGAATCCGGGACACGTCATCTGCCACGTGTCGTAATCTGAGAAGACACCACTTATGAGCATCAACAATAAAACTGTCTGAAATTTTTTCAAATAATTTTAGATCCGATTTGTCTTTTTTCGAAAGCATTGCATCCAAAACAATAGATATTTCTCGTGCCTATTGGCTAGTGGGGAATCTTGTATATCTTGGTACTTTGCTAATTTCTCACTTTATATATTTCAAAAAAGAAAACAGCTATCAATCTATTGTATATGATCCAATTAAATATTTGCCTTGTAGGCTCCCAAATAATCAGGGGAGCTGCATGCACCATTTTACTAAAAATGTAAATTTGAATGAAATCTAAGCTAAGAGGCTAAAATGCGGAACCCCTTTCACATTTGGATGAAAAAACATGCACTTTAGCTCAAAAACCTAACGGTGTTAACTTTTCCATCCGTAAGACTTTTTAATACCAAAAATACCATTCTGATAAATTTAACTGGCTAAACTAACATTTTCTTTTCTTTATCTTCATATCTTCCAAATCCATATTTTTTTAATCCAAGCTCAGTTTTTGGAAGAACAGGGAGAAGACAAGTGATGATTTAAATTATAGACATTGAGAAGAAATGAGAAATATATATAAGTTTTTAGGGAAAAAAGAAAAAAAATAGGGAAGAGAAAAGGAAAATTAGAGAAGAAGGGGTTGAGGGGCATTTTGGGAAAGATGAGTTAAATTTTTGGGGTTTTCCTACTTTTCTTCCAGAAGTTTTTGGGTGGAGGGGGCTTGTTCCCTGCATTTTAGCATAAAATCTAATTTTATTTCAAAAATCATTTAAGTTTCCCAGAATATTGACATTTGTAATTCAATCACACACTTGTTTCTTTCATATGAGCCCATAAGAAAACAACAAATTATACACAATATTATTGTTTAATATAGTTTCATTCCAAAAATTCATTGCTCAAACTTTCTCAAAATATGGACATTGGTTACTCAATAACTGAATCACACATTCATTTCTTTCATATCATCCCATAAGAAAACAACATATTATACTCACTAGGTATTATAATGCTAGTTTAACATCAAAATCCAAATTAAGAAAAATTGTCAAACAAGGAAAATGTTTTCTTGTGATTATCACCTTTGGAGTCTTTATAGCAAGAAAATCCCTAATTTTCCTAACAAACAATGACTAAACACATTAAAGTCAAACCAAAGTTTTAAACATATATATTCACCTTTTATCAAATCATTGTGCAATACTAATTAAGAACAAATGTCTTGCTCAAGAGCTATCATTTTCTTTTTATTCATTCTTCTTCTATCTTCATTCTCTCTTGCATCCATCATTAGATTCCCTGCTGGGGTTATTGGATCCCAATCTCTCCAAAAATCTGCGAAAATTCCTTACAAAACCAAATATTTCACTCAAATTTTAGATCATTTTGATTACGTACCTCAAAGTTATCAAACATTTCAACAGAAATATTTGATTGACGATAGGCATTGGGGTGGTTCAAAGACTCAATCGCCAATATTTGTTTATACAGGAAATGAAGGCGATATCGAATTATTCGCAAACAATACTGGGTTCATGTTTGATTTTGCTCCATACTTCAAGGCTCTTGTTGTGTTCATTGAGGTAATGAGTTTTTTTTATTTGATTAATTGTGAGCAACAATTTGCACGTTGCATGCACCTAATTAAAATGATTTTGAGTAATATATAATTTCTGTCTTTTTTTCCTAGGAACATGGATACATTAATTAATACATGCATGCTTCTTCTGTTTTGATTCACAACATTGACAATTAAATATCATAACACAAGATAATTTTGAATCAGGTTAAATTATATCAAATCCTTTCTACTTTTCCTTATAGTAGAAAACCATTGTAAGTTTTACGAAATTACCTTTTACCTCTAGTTTTATTAGCGGTAGTCTGAAATTTTGAATAGGACTCTTGTCCTGATTTTTATTTTAAAAAAAAATAAAGAGAAGAAGAAGAAGAAGAACGATGATCAAGTGGTTAGATCAATGATCAAGTAGAAAATATATTATGGGGGTATTATTTTGCACAACTAATTTTTTTTGAAGAAAAACAAAATCCAAATTCTTTAAATATTCCCGAAAAATATTCTGTTGCACGTGGATCTATTGATTAATATGCCGTACGTTTAGGGTGCCTAATCCATTAATTAGGTTCTTATATTAAGGTGAGGCTTTTTTTTTTGAATTAGAGTTGTTATTAGGTAGCAAGGTGACACTAATTAATAATTAACTCCAATTAATTAATGTTATTAATATGCAGCATAGATATTATGGGAGATCAATTCCTTTTGGTGGTGATCAAAATATTGCTTATGCTAATTCAAGTACCTTTGGGTATTTAAGCTCAACACAGGCTCTTGCAGACTATGCGACATTAATAATCGATCTCAAGAAAAATCTGACAGCTGAAGAATCACCCGTTGTGGTCTTCGGAGGTTCCTATGGAGGAAGTATGCATGGTTAATTTGTATTATGAAAATAAATTCTGCATTAATTCTTAGTACCTACTTCAATTAAAACCATCTTAATTCAGTTTTAGAAAAATCTTCTCTTTAAGGCTTGAATTTATATTAGCTTGATAAATTTTATTTTTGCCATTTTCTCTCAAGTTAATGGCCTTAAGCTTAGCCGCAGAAAAAGCCCTAAAAACAAAATTTAAATTGCATGTTGTCAAAATAATGGCAAATTGTTCTTATATGATCAAACTTAATTAAGATGGTTATGCAATTTAATTAGCATGGCAATATAAAAGAATTTCTTATTTCCGATTGAATAATTAGCGTGTGCTTGAAATTTTACTTTTCCATGTTTTTTTTCCGTAGTGTTGGCTGCATGGTTTAGGTTAAAGTATCCTCATGTTGCCATCGGAGCTTTGGCATCGTCGGCGCCTATTCTCCAATTTGATGACATTACATCGCCATACGCCTTCGACAACACCATCACAAATGATTTTAGGGTTCTTCTTCTCTCTCTCTTATTTTTACTAGCTACTTATTATACTTTTGGGATATATATATCCTTCTTGATACTAATAATATTTTATTTGTTAAATTGCTGAAATATTCTCACTTTTGTCTGTATATATATACAGTAAAACCTCTATACAGTAATATCCTTGGGACCGGGGAAAAATATTACTATAGGGGGGTTATTCTTAAGTAGAGTTTTATATATAAAAATTAGATTTTTTTTTGAAAAAATAGTAGTCAAAATTCTTAGACCTTCAAAATTCATATAGACCTTTAAACTTATTAACAAGTCAAAATTCTTAGACCTTCAAAATTCATATAGACCTTCAAACTTATTAACAAGTCAAAGTACTTTATGTCATCTTAAGTTCAATTGTGTAGTTAAGTAATTTATGTCATCTTAAGTTCAATTGTAATAGCCAAGTAATTTTATGTATTTTTTATATATATAAAAAATTATTTAAAATTTAATGCCAATTTATTACTATATAGAGGTAAATTAGTACAGGCGGGACTTGGAAAAAGTATGGAATATCACACTGTGGAGGTTATTCTTATTTATAACTGGTCCCGAGTCGGGACCGGGACTTTTTATCACTATAGGGAGGTTATTCCTATATAGAGTATTCCTATACGGAGGTTTTACTGTATATAGTTTTAAAAGCTGCACTCTTCCTTTAACTTCAACAGTTAATCGGGATTTTTTCCTTTTTAAAGTGCTATTGTTTTTGTGTCATTTTTTTAGTTTCATTTAGGAGTGCTTAAGAAAGAAACAAGTTGAATAACTTCAAAAATAAAATTAGCGAATGTTAAAGCAGGGGATTATAAAGTGCGGCCTTTTAAAAATTAGTATGGTAACCTAGCATACTTGTAAAAGAGAGACATCTTTGCAATTCATCTAATTTTACTTTTTTTAATATATAGAGCGAAAGCGAAAATTGTTATAAGGTGTTAAAAAGTTCATGGAATGCATTGGATGAGGCTGCACACAACATGAGTTTACTTCCACAACTCGCAAAATCTTTTAAGATATGCAAGTAATGATCCTAATCTCATATTCTATATATCAATTAATTGCACATGCAAAATGATAATTTATTTTCCCATTTAACACCCTTGATTAACTTGCTTTTGCAGAGAAATACCGTTAACGAGGAACCTAGCAAGAGATATTCGAGATTGGATTAAGTATTCACTTGTTTATGTTGCCATGACAGATTATCCAACAGCTTCGGATTTTCTTGGTTCATTGCCTGCTTATCCTGTTAAAAAGGTGATACCATTATCAATTTCTCTATAGCTAAATTGCATAAAAGGGTCATATCGTCCAACGACTGGCCGCAAATAAGTTGTCTATGACTGCCACAGGAAACGAGTGGAAAACAGGAGGTCCCCACGCACGCATAGGGCCTACCTCCCATTTTCTTCTTTTTTGTGTGGCAGTCGCCAGCAACTTGTCTACGGCTGTCAAATTTGATTTAAATTCTGATTAGTTAGGGATTAGTTAGTATTTAAATCTAATATCTTTAGTTTAGATTAAAATCTAATATCTATATTAAATTCATATTTATCTCTAATTTAAATATGAATTTATCTACTAGTACTTATTTATTCTATAAATAGAAGGCTTTTTGATGAATCCATAATTCCTTGAAAATTTAAGATTTGATTAGAGTGGAAGAGAGCGACCAAGCGTGGTCGCAGGATAGAGAAAGTTTTTGTAAGGGAGGGTATTTCTTTGTAAAAAAGGATGAGAAGTCAGTGTAATGTTTTGTAATTCTTTTTCACAGTGGAAGTTCTCGTCGCGATTTGCAGGATTAGATGCTAGTTGTGCCGAACCTGGATAAATCTTGTGTGTTGTTATTGGTGTGTTCTTTTCGTGTGATTTGGTATCCGTCGGATATTCTTTTTCAATTTACCCTAAAATAAAGGTCTTGGATTTCTGCAGCGCAATAAATACGTAATCCTTACAACAAGTGGTATCAGAACGTCAAGTTCGCATTTTGGAGTTGATTGGAGAGATGACATCTCCAAATTATAAGATCGAAAAGTTTATGGACGTAAGAGTTCGTCTACAAATTATAAGATCGAAAAGTTCTATGGACGTAAGAGTCCGTCTACAAATTATAAGATCGAAAAATTCGATGGGCGCAATAAATTCAGCCTATGGAGATTAAAGATGGCGGCGCTGCTAAATCAATAAGGTGTGCACAAGATTGTCTTTGCGAAAGACAGAATTCCGGCAATAACCACGGCAATTGAGATTGAAGAGATGGAAGACAGAACTCACCGTTCGATCCAGTTTTCAATGGTCGAAAAGATTCTTTGCGAAATGGTTCAAAAGACAACAGCGGTAGGATTTTGGAACAAGTCGGAGTCCGTTTACATGAAGAAATCTTTTTCTAACCGATTCTATCTAAAACAGTTTGGGAAGCGCGTAGAGGTTTTCTTGTTCGATTTTGGCGGAGGATTCATTTCGCAGGGATTCACAAGATTGTGCAAGCCGGACAGAATCGTGCATTAGTACACCGCGTTGAGAAATTCTTGGTTAGATGGTATTGCATAACGGATGGTTCGGACAGTTTGGAAGAATAGAACTTTACGGCTGGTTTTCTTAGGGAATTTCGGGCTGGAGCCCTATCTATTGCCGAGTATCTCATTGATCGGTCACCATCGACGGTGGTGGATATGAGAATTCCCGGATAATTATGGACTGGAGAGGCTGAGAATTACTCAGGGTTTCGTGGAATTCGGTATATCGAGAAGCCGAGGATCAAGAGACGTTTTCTTGTCGGCCTTGGAGACGGGGCAAAATGATACAAGTCGTGGTGTCTTGAGACCCATAGTGGAGTAATCAGCCAAGTAACATTCGTTGAGTCTGTGATACTTCGAAGAAGGCAGACTCGGTCAGATGGTAAACGGAGAACAGGTATGCCGCCAAGAGAGATAGAGTTCGAAGTCCTAGTCCAAATTATGAAAGATGAGGTGGTCGGTATTTCGATTCAGGTGGACAGTTCAGTAGAGCCAGTGGTACAGAGATGGAGAACAGTTCGGCGCACAGGAATGTCTAGGGATGAGTCTCCAAGTAAAGAGGATCAGGAGTTAGGAAGAAAAACTAAACGTTTGATTCGTGACATGGATGGTATCATGGAAGGAGAGTTGCTTCGGTTGCATCAATGTATCGAGCAGATTCTAGCTCGGTATAGGATGGAGAAGACACTAGCCGTGACTTCTCACTCAGTGACGCACTTCAGGTTTTCGTCGAAGTTATCATCAGGTATATGTTACGCTGGTGATAAAGGAAGATAAAGATCGACAATGGGTTACATGTTGAGCACGGATGCAGTGATAGGGAGATCGACGCTTCAGTCTGCTATCGTGGTTTCAATAATAGATGTATGGTTGATAGCCGTTATGGAGGCGGTTAGGGAGGCCATCGATTTATGGAGGCTATTGGGTTTAGGAGTTTCAGATGAGGTGAGAGTGTTCTTCTTGGAGGCCGAGAAGAATGTGATGTCACTTACGAAGATTGGTACCCTAAAGGATCCAGCAGATGCGTTTCTGAGATGGTTTCGGTGCAAGTTTAAGTTCAAGTTTTGCCTTGTAGATTGTTGAGGTGCTTTCAGCCACAAGACGACGAGAACAGAGTTCCAAGATGTTGATAAAGGTGTTGATAAGGTGAAGAGATTATGGCGGATTTGAATTAAGATGGCGATTGTTAAATTTAATTTAAATTCAGATAGTAAGGGATTAGTTCGGATTTAAAACTAATCTCTTTAATTTAGATTTAAATCTAATCTTTAGATTATAAATTCATATTTATTTTTATTTTAAATATGGATTTATCTACTAGTATTTTTTTATCCTATAAATAGAAGGTTTTATTTAAAGGTTTTTTTTATGAATATATAATTCTCTAATAATTTAAGATTTGATTAGAGTGGAAGAGAGCGGCCAAGCGCGGTCGTAGGATAGAACGAGACTTTGTAAGAGAGGGTATTTCTTTGTAAAGGAGCGTGAGAAGTCAATGTAATCTCTTATAATTCTTTCTCATAATGGAAGTTCTCGTCGTGGTTTGTAGGATTAGGTATTAGTTGCGTCGAACCTGGTAAAATCTTGTGTGTTGTTGTTAGTGTGTTTTTTTTGTGTGATTTGGTATTCGTCGGATGTTCTTTTTCAATCTTCCCTAAAACAAAGGTCTTGGATTTCCGCTGCGCGGTAGATACGTAATCCTTACAACAACGGACAACCCGGGTTACATTTTCGCCTAACAATATTTGGAAATTTGTTGAAGTCACTTCTCTTCTTTTTCTGGGTACATCTAATTTCTTTCATTTAATTCAATTGCATTGCATATCTCAAGGGTGATATATTATTTACCACACATCCACAAATTATAACTTTTAAAAAAAACCCAACCATTAAACTTTTGTTAAATTGCACCTTGCAATATAGCCCTTTTTCCCTCCCGTAATTAATCGACTTATTTTGATGGCAGATGTGTGAGGCAATTGACAATCCTACAACAGGCACAAATATATTTGATAGATTGTATGGAGCTATGAATGTATATTACAACAACAGTGGGTCACAAAAATGCTTTGATACTAATTCTTATGGCACGCCTTCTCTTGGCATTAATGGATGGGATGTGCAGGTAAAATTCAATTTATTACACACTAACTCTTATGTATAAAACTAAAACAAGGCCACCATGGTTATCATATAGTATTATATTTTTAAGTGTCATGTTAATTCAAATGTTTTGTTGCAGACTTGCACTGAAATGGTTATGACAGAAGGAGCAAGTAACAATGAGAGCATATTTCCAGTCTCGACATACAACTATACTAATGATGTTGAAATCTGTGAAATTGAATTTGGTGTTGTTCCAAGACCCCATTGGATCACTACAGAGTTTGGTGGACATGTGAGTCTATCGAGTCTTGTTTCTCAATCAACCCCACGTACCATTGCTCTTTCGATTTGATGAAAAAGTTGAGCTACAGCTCTCCTCCGATCGCATTTTCATAAAAATCGTCTAACTGCATCGAGCCAATTAGCAAACGTCAACTCTTTCTAATTTCATTCATGATCGTGCACCGACCATCTTAAATTGTATGCATACTAATTTTCATGCATGTCAGCTAAATAAAAATTGATCATTGGTAAATCATTAAGAAAAAAAAGTTTTCTACGCAGCAAACTACACAACACTTACAAAATCAGCGGGCCCCACACTTAAGTGCATGGGCCTCACTCCAAGTGTTTGAGTATGTTGCACAGCATGTTATATGTAGGAAAATTGCGTGGTTAATTTTTGCTCAAATCATTATCAACCAATGTTCTATTCATGTTTTTTTTTGGTACCTGAATTTCTTAGAATATGTCAATTAAATTCTAAAATTGTGGACATTATCTCTCTTCCCTCTCATAAACAAGGCATGCATCTAGGAAATGGAAGCTGGAAATTATACATAATTCGCTCAGCAGATATCAACTTAAAAATATTTCTTTTACAAATTTTGTTCTCTCTTAATTTTTCCATACATCGCAAGTGTTTAAAAATCTAGAGCTTTTAATTAAAGCAAACCAGAAATCGTCTAAATATATAATGACTTTTGTCTTTGATATAGGATATAAAAAGAGTACTCAAGAGATTTGCCAGCAACATCATCTTCTTCAATGGGCTAAGGGATCCATGGAGTGGTGGAGGGTAATTACTTTTTTTCTCTTTCTTTCATTCTTAAAAGTTTATTTTTTATGTTGGGTTAATTGCACAAAATTAACTGTCTTGTGCTTTACCCTGTGTGTTAGTAATTTATTGGCCCAAACACCACTCTGTTCTTCGATTGAAACCCTAAAAGAAATGCTCAAATTCAACCCTAAGCGACATAAAAAAAAGTTCTAAATCAAAATTAGACAATTATATGTCTTATTAAGAATTGAATTGAGTAGTTATGAGGGTTCAGATCGATGAGCACACAGTGCCAAAATATTTCTTAAGGGGGTACAAGTGCCACACATGGTCAACTAATTGGTGTTTTGTGCTATTAACCCTTTTACTCACTTTTTTAACAATGATTTATATATTCTATTTTTTTGACATTGTTAATTTCCTAATCCCTTTGATATTCCAGTGTGTTGGAATCTCTATCTAAGAGCCTCATAGCTATAGTTGCACCACATGGTCAGTCTAAATTAACTAAACTCCATTTACTTGAGTTTTTATTTGTGTTCTTCTAAATTTTCTTCTCAAATTTACTTTTCCCTTCAAAATTTGCAGGAGCCCATCATGTTGATCTCAGATTCTCAACAAAAGAAGATCCAAAATGGCTCCGAAATGTGAGAAAAAGAGAAGTTAGGATAATCTCTAGGTGGCTTCAAGAGTACTACAATGACTCCAAAAATCTCTAATCCTTCCCCATATATAATTGATGTTTTTTTTTACCTTAGAAGTTATTTTTGGTTGTCATAATCATATATTTCAATTCAAAGGAAGAAAAATAAAGGAAATTAACCATGAAACACAATTCTTTTTCAATGTGATCATCTTGAAGCCGAATGTTTTAACGTTTGTTATTAAACCCTCGTTTCATTAAAAGACAATTCAACAAAACTATAAGAAAGAAAGAAACAACAAACCCTAATTCTAATATCCGAGTACTTTTAACCCATAAACAAACAACCATCAGCAAAGATGCATAAGTTTAACATCTCCAACTATACACAAGAGTACAATTCAGAAGTCTCAAGAAAGAGAATTAATAGTTTGATACAATGTAAACATAATTAAGTTCTCAAAAGTAATCCTCAGTCCTTCCCTTGAATCCAATCTGACCAAATGTGAGGCAAATGAATAGCCCAAGGTGCCATGTAATCAACCACAACCTATATACAAAATTAAACCTCAAGTTTAATTCAACAATTTGATCATGGACTAATATTCTTTAATTGAGAGGTTATAAGTGTTGGCCTATATCAAGAATAAAATCTTGAGTGTTATAAATGCTATAAACTAGTTGAGCAGCTCTAAGCACTAGTGAATGTTGGATTAAACTATATCATATCAAGGCTAAAACTCAAAAAAAAATTTATCATATGCTAATAATCTAGTTGAGCAATTATCAAGTGTGAATATGCAATCACATATGAGGAGTGTTATATGCAATAAACACAGTAATGTTTCACATTACCAGAATTGAGAAGTGAGTGCAGGGCCGGTGGGCCAATGAGCGAGCTCGGTCCCAATACTTTCGAAGAATAGACCAGTTAGGCTTTTGCCGTTGATTGCTGGAATGCTCGATGGTGCGAGCCACCCTATTAGCCCGAACCCTATAACGTTAAGGTCCCTGCGTAGCCAGTCCCTCTGAAAGCTGCTGTTTTAGCAAGAGAATCCGGATAAATAGTTAAAATTTTGAATTAAATCTCCAAATTTATGCAACTAGTGTATATTCAATATTGATGCTAAATAGAAACCATAATAAAAAAATTGAACATGTAGTCAAAAGTGGTACTGGAGCCATACAGAGATTCAAATCCTACTACTAAGTATCAACAGATATTTACATTAATAAATTGAAAAGGATCTTGTGAAATTCGCATCTGTCATTTTTTTTATAAACCTTCTTGACACTTAGATCCGTTATATATTAAGAGGATAGTCTAAATCATTTTTCACGGGATGCGTTTTTTTTTCTTTTTCAACTGGTCTATAAGCCTAATCCATGCACGCAACACATACATGCACTTATGGGACCCACAAATTTGCCCCAAAAGAAATAAATTGTGACTACTTTCTCTCCTGAGAATCGAGCCCCGCACTAAGATTTATACCAACTGAGCTATTGCTAACCATGTGAACTTTCCGCCTGCGGCCAGCTTCTGCTGTAGAGGATTCCTTTTAATGACCTGAGACCTCAAGAAGCCTAAAGAAAATAAAATAGTTAGAATTATGGAAAAAGTCCAAGTATATAGAAATAATGTTGTAAGGCTAAAATTAAGTACTTGAGCACAGAGGAGACCCCCCTAAGCCTGCAATGGATGCCATTTTCCTCTGTTTGCACTTTGCACTGGCTTAGCTCTTTCAAAGGATCGATACTGGTGTTAAAAGAAATAATGTTCTTGAATTTAGAGGATGCACAAGTGAGATTTTTTAGGCTAAGTTTGTGATGTAGATCAATTCTCATAGATTGCATAGATTGTGTGTTTGTTGGCATAGGCCAATAGATGAGTGCCACCTGGATATTTGTGGATAGGTTTCATCATGTGTCATTTTCTTAGCTTGGGGAATTATCCTATGCATTTTACTCTAAGCCTCAAATCTTTAGAACCAAGGATTTTGAATTCAAGCAGAGCATCACTGTAGTCTAGTGTAAAGTCTCTTAACATCATGCATACACCGTTGTTAATTATTATTCGTAAAATAGATAAAAGGATCATTTTGGCAACAGATTCCTGATGAGAACATTCTTTTTTGATTCAAAATGTAGAAAACCCAGTATCGCTTTGCTATCTTTTTTTTTTAGATACTAAACAACAAGATATAACAAATCATAAACAAGATCGAAATTTTCAGAGTAAATTACACCAAAATACCCACAGTTTTCGACTTAAATATCTTAAATTTTTTAAATCATAGACAATTACATCAAACTATGGCTTTTGAGGGAACTTTTTACTAAAATACCCAAAGTAGCACTCAAGGAAAAGAAATTTAAGGTGCCTTTAGTGAAAAACACTATGGTTTAGTGTAGTATAGTGAAATTCACCTAAGAGAAGAAGTTAGAGATAAATTCGGTCCTTCACAACCATTAACCTAAACTTGAAATACCCTCATCGATAAATAAATTGCTCCAAAACAAAGTTAGAGATTATTGCTTATATGGGGTTGATTGAGATGACCACCCTCTCGTTATTGTTGATCATCTCTTCTTTTTTGTTGTAAGTAGGTAATTTTGATGTAACTGGAATTTATTCATTATTAACATGCTTGTGAGATGAGCCTGTGAAGGAAAATTGCATACATGAGTCATGTTCACAAATTCTTCTGCACCCGAGTGCTAGAAATGGACCCAATATAAGGCTTACACAATAAGCCTGAGCTAAACCTAATGTAAGTCCAAAAACAGGGTGCCGGCCCATAAAACTTGGGCCTTTAAGATTGTTTTAGGACTCCTTATACCCTTTGCTGTGAATACGAGTCTTTTTCCTTTGTTTTTCTTTCTTTCTTTAAAACTGTTTTTATTCTCTTCCTTCCTTTTCTTATATTTATGAAAGTTGAATTATAAGATATTTCATTGCAAGGACTTTCAACGCACGACAAGATAATTGCAAACGTCTTCGGTCTGCAATTCGTATATGGTATCAACAACATAACATAGAAAAATCTACGAAGCGATTAGCAGATTGAATTAACTTCTGCACCCAATATAAGCATCAGAAAGAGGCATTGATGTGCCCCATAAGATATTTTATTTTGGTAAAAAAAAAGACAGGAACACTTGAACTGGCTCCATTTCACTCCATCCTTGTGACTTGCCTCTTTAGATAGGTTGGCATTGGGCCAGGCTTGTTTCTTTCAAAAATTTCAAAATCCAAACGGAGACAATATTTGGAAATGCCAGGCTAGGGATCAAATCCTCAGAGATCGCACGCGCCTCACAAGTAACAAGACCCGCATGTATCTGTTCTCGTGGGCCCCACCACCGTCAAACATGACTCCCTTCACCAACTGATGGAGAAGAGTCAAAAATTTCAGCCTTTCATCTTGTTTTGTTGGTTGGGGTTCTTCAGCTTGTTCGTTCAAGGATTTCGGGTTAATGTTGCCAGAGCATAAAGGATTTTACCATGTGTTTACACCAAAAATTCGGCTGCAGGGAAATACGGGCCCAAAGCTAACAAATTCGGATTTTCGAAACAATCGAATACACAAAAGTTATCCACCGATATCATGCCAGAATAAGACATTCAGAATAAATGAATGTGCGCAAAAACTTGGGTGACTATGAGCGAGACCTACAAATTTTAATATTCCCAAAAATATCAAGACCGCTTTCTAATCAAATCAAAGTTGTACTAGTTTCATGCCTTAATTTGCTTGATGGCTTCTACTTTGTTTGATGAAATATTGCAAGCATCCGATTCAACCTAATTAGTTGGCAACAAACTTTTTTTCCTTTTGCGGGGAGGACACGAAATGAAAATGGTTTCCCCTTTTCTCTTCAACATTTATATTTGTTTTTGGGAGAACCGTGTTGTTTTACATATTAGATTATCAGCACAGACCGATTTGCTGCAGAAATATTTAAAGCTCACCATATTGTTCTCTTGTCACAAAAGACGGCAATAAAATCTATCTAGATCAAATTCAATTGGATGCACACCGGAAGAGAAATCAACCCGAAAAAATAAAATTACAAACCAAAGAAAAGCTCAAGAAAATCAAGGAACATGAGAGTTATTAACAAATATTAAATTGTGTTTCCATATATAATTGATAGGTCAAGAAAATAGTCAGTTGAATCAGTCTACACACATGAAACCGATGAAACATATCAAAAGTGCTTGTGTAATCAAAACAATGATCTTTTTTCTCAAAAAACCAAAAAAAACAAAATAAAAAGAAGAAGAAGAAGAAGAACAGGAAAAAAAACCTATGATCTCATTTCATGGATCCCAAAAATTGATGAGTATGAATTAATTAAAGTTAACGATCAAAGAGTCTATGTTTGTTATGTACTTGTGGATCATGTCGTATTAAAGACGCATGTACGTATATACTGTGCTACATGCAGCTATCATCGGATCCTCTAAGATTGCATCATTTGTAGTGAAAATTAATCTCGGCTCTGGTGGAATGTTTCATTGATAACTCGAAATACAACACTTTTAAGTGAAATAGTGGAAATCTCGTCTTTGAAGGATGTCGGATCACTTCAAAGTTACCTTTGTAGTGATATATAGCCTGACAACCAACATCATTTTACTTTTTTTTTTAATAAAAAAGTTACCTTTCGTTCTTATTCTCTACAACCGAACTATCAAAATACCTTGCATTAACTCTCTCTCTCTTTCTCTCTCTCTCTCTCTCGGATGTCGGATCACGTCAAAATGTTACCTTCCGTAGATTTGCTGTTGGTGATGATGGACGATTGAGATTGAGTTGGAGATTGCCTTATGAAGCGTGTGGATTCTCAATGAATTTGAGGTTGTTGAGGCTGAGCTACCTGCAAGAAAGTCCCGGGTTGGTTGTGCCACCGAGGACCCTCCGACGATCAAGTTAGACCGGATATTTGAGCAGAGTAACGGCCTAGTGAGGAAAGAATGACTTACTTGAACCGTCTGAAAGAGGAGTTTATATAGCGGCAGCAATGGGCAGGTAGGCGCGAGAATCACGCCGGCCGTTATGCCCCCGGCGTCACGCCCGCGTGATAGGCGGGATCCCGCATTAATGACGAGGCAGGCTCATTAATGGGGGATCGTGATGGCGTGGAACGCAGGATCGTGGACCGCGGATATCTCGCGCATGGCGAGATTCGCGGAGCCGTGGCGGAAGCACCTGCGACTGGTGCTGCTGGTCGGTCGATGTGACCGAGGGAGATGAGCTCGGTGGGAGGCTCGGGATCGAGCGGGGGGCCGAGGTATCTTGGTTCTGTGGTAGCCCGGAAACGAGCTGAGAGGGCCGAGGAGGCCAATTGTGCAGGGGGCTTGGAGGTGAGCCAACGGTTGTTTGTAAGGCGGGCACAGGAAAGGTGTGGACGGCCGCAGAAGGTCGGTTACGTCCATGGGTCGCAGACCCGGGGTATTTTACCGACGTACTGTCCCTGGTCCATTCTTGCTAGCTTCGGGACACGTCATCTGCCACGTGTCACGATCTGGAAGATTACCGATATCGAGCATCATCATTAACCCCTCACTCTCGTCCCGACCTGCTCACGGGTCGGGTCGAGAGTGGTTTGCCGGGTCATCCGAGGTGAGCTCCTTTCCGAGGATATCGTAAGTGCGAATTCCCGGTCAATCAGCTGTATTTTCTTGGTGACGTCAGCGAATCAGGGGTCAGATCTTGCATTAAAGAAGAAGCGCCGGATCGTGTGTACGTTCATCGAAACGACAGCCCACGTGTCAGGCGCTGGTTGGCCGACGCGACGGGCCGCAGATTTTCGGCGTCTGATAGGGTACGACCAATGCGCGTGCGACAGGTGGAGCCATGGTGGTCGTCGAATGCAATGAGTTGTTTTGGCGGGAGATGACTGTCACCGTTGAATGTGTATACCGGCAGTTATAAATAGAGGTGAGGTCCCCATCAGGGCCCATCCCTCTTCATAATTTCCTCGTCCTGAGTCTCGTTAGCTCGGCGCTCTCCTTTTTAGGTCCGGATATCTGCGTGTTCTCTTCCGAGAACTCATCCCCTTCATCAGGTTAGACATTTTTTATGAAGAGTCTGTAGAAATAGTTCGAGTTGAGTCTAGGGAGCCCCTGTAGATTCTTTCTCTTCATCTTCTGGTTCTTCTTCTCCTGAGTCGAGTCTGTTTCCCCCCTTGGCAGAACAAATGGACCGATCCAGGATTCTTGCTGCCCTCCGTGCCCTGTCCCAGAGGAGAGCCGGAGGCATGGCCGTGCCTCGGGCTGACCCGAGTTTCGCACCAAAGGAGTCGCGGGCGACGAGGCCATCCGCCTCGACCCGAGCCCCCGATGATTGCCGTGGCGGTGACCAGAGGAGTCCGCGGGTTCCCGAACCCCGGACGAGGGAAGCGGAAGAGGACGAAGACGAGCTTCCTCTTAAGAGAAAGAAGACGGTCTCTCGCGCGCCACCGACTGAGATTCCCGAGGGGATTCCTGTGCAGGAGGGGGACGCCTGTTTCGTAGTCCCGTCCGGGCTTTCCGTTGCTGTCAGCCTGCTTGCTGATATGGAAGAGTCGGCCGGAGGCAAGATTCCGCGGGGGACCCTGAGGGCCCAAGTGGCAGCTATAGCTCAGGAGGCGGTGCAGGTACGTACTCCCTTATGTGTTATTTTGAGCACCCTTTTCTCAGTTCGAGCGCCTCTAAGTCTCTTTGCTGTTTTTCATTTGGTCCTTTAGCACTGCGCCCTCGTTGCTCGCATGGAGGCCGAGGAGACTGCCCATGCTATGAGGTTGGCGGGGGAGTCTTCTTTGGACGCCGAGGACCTGCGACTCGAGCTGCATCTGGAGAGGGAGGGGATTGCCGTCCTCGAAGCCCAATTGGCCGCCGGGGAGCTCACCGTCTCGAAGTGCCGGGAATCCTATAACCGGCTAGGCAAGTCCCACCGAGCCATCGAGGCTAAGTTAGCGGAGCTGGCCGATCGCTATGCAGCAGTGAAGAGGGCGAGGGATGCTAGCAGACGGGATGCTAGCAGACGGGATGCCAAGGCTACACTTCAGGCGGTGAAGGTTGCCGAGGTTCGAGCTCGAAAGGCGGTGGCCGATTACAAGGGGTCAGACCAGTTTTACGCCGACCTCGGTGAAGCCTCTACCATTGTATGGCACGAAGCTCTTGATACTGTCAAGGCGCAGTTTCCGGAGTTTGCCGACGATGAGCTCCATGCTCGGGTCCCACTTTCGGTGGTCATGCCTCCGGCAGATGGTAATGAGGGAGGGGCTGCTGCTGGAGCGGAAGCCCCGGCTCCCAGAGATGGTACCGAGGAAGGTGAGGTCTAAGCGGGGCTTGCGGCCTGGACTTTTTGGCTTTTCCTTTCTCTCTCTCTTTTTGTAAGACTCCGGGCAATTTGGTAAGGCTGGGGAGCCCAGAGTACCTTGTAAAAGATTTTGGAAGTTTGAATGAAACTTAGTCTTTTTCTTCTGCGTGACAATGCTTTTCCTGTGTGAGTGCTTGAGCTTGTCTGTTCTGACCTCAATCAAGCGTTAGACCGCAGGTCGATGGCCCGTGTTTTAGATAACGATCGCCCTTCGAGTGCTTGTCGGTTAACCGCTGTGAAAGAAGGTCGGTGTCCTCCAGCCCCCGGAGTCGAGGTGGTGATCGTTTATTTGAACAGTTTGGAGGAACCTTTGTTGTAAGAAGGTTGGTGCTTTCCAAAGAATTGGCCGAGCGTTGTTGCTGCTCGGGACCTCTTGGCGAGGGCTTTGATCCTTAGCACGGGTTGGGCCGTAAGAAGCCTACTAAGGGTGGACTGAGCAGGGTTGCTGCCCGATTGCCTCTTGGCGAGTGCTTAGATCCCCGACGTCGTGAGGCAGTGAACTACCAGCCAGGTATAGTCGAGCAGGGTAGCCGCTCAGCTGCCTCTTGGTGAGGGCTTCGATTCTTAGCGTGAGAAGGGCCGTAAGAGGCCTGCTAAGGATGGGCCGAGCAGGGTTGCTGCCCGGTGCCTCTAGGCGAGGGTTTAGATCCCTGGCGTCGTGGGGTAGTGAACTACCGGCCGAGGATTGCCGAGTAGGGCAGCCGCTCGGCTGCCTCTTGGTGAGTGCTTCGATCCTTAGCATGGGAGGGGCCGTAAGAGGCTGCTAAGGATGGGACAAGCAGGGTTGCTACCCGGTGCCTCTTGGCGAGGTCTTGGATCCTTAAGGACGGGCCGAGCAAGGTTGCTGCCCGGTGCCTCTTGGCGAGGGTTTTGATCCTTAGCGCGGGAGGGGCCGTAGGAGGCCTGCTAAGGATGGGCCGAGCAGGGTTGCTGTCCGGTGCCTCTTGGCGAGGGCTTGGATCCTTAAGGACGGGTCGAGCAGGATTGCTGCCGGTGCCTCTTGGCGAGGGCTTGGATCTTTAAGGACGGGACGAGCAGGGTTGCTGCCCGGTGCCTCTAGGTGAGGTCTTAGATCTCTGGCGTCGTGGGGTAGTAATATCGACAAGCACTTAGCTGGTCTACCTTTCCAGGAGAGACTACCGGCCTGGGATAGCCGGGCAGGGTAGCCGCTCGACTGCCTGTTGATGAGGGCTTCGATCCCTGGCGTTATGGGGTAGGGAACTACCAACCAGGAATAACCGAGCAAGGGCAAGCCCGGTTGCCTCTTGATGAGGGCTTCGATCCCTGGCGTTGCGGGGTAACGAACTACCAGCCAGGGATAACCAAGCAGGGTAGCTGCTCAGCTGCCTCCTGATGAGGGCTTCGATCCTTAGCGCGGGAGGAGCTGTAATAGGCATGCTAAGGATGGGCCGAGCAGGGTTGCTGCCCGGTGCCTCTAGGTGAGGGCTTAGATCTTTGGCGTCGTGGGGTAGTGAACTACCAGCCGGGGATAGCTGAGCAGGGTAGCCGCTCGGCTGCCTATTGGTGAGGGCTTCGATCTTTAGCGTGGGAGGGGGCATAAGAGGCCTGCTAAGGATTGGCCGAGCAGGGTTGCTGCCTGGTGCCTCTTGGCGAGGGCTTGGTTCCTTATGGACGGGCCGAGCAGGGTTGATGCCCGGTGCCTCTTGGCGAGGGCTTAGATCTCTGGCGTCGTGGGGTAGTGAACTACCAGCCGAGGATAGCCGAGCAGGGTAGCCGCTCGGCTGCCTCCTGATGAGGGCTTCGATCCTTAGCGTGGGAAGGGCCGTAAGAGGCCTGCTAAGGATGGACCGAGCAGGGTTGCTGCTCGGTGCCTCTTGGCGAGGGCTTCGATCCCTGGCGTTGCGGAGTAGGGAACTACTAGCCGGGGATAGCCGAGCAGGGTAGCCGCTCGGCTGTCTCTTGGTGAGGGCTTCGATCTTTAGCCTGGGAGGGACCGTAAGAGGCCTGCTAAGGATGGGCCAAGCAGGGTTGATGCCCGGTGCCTCTTGGCGAGGGCTTAGATCCTTAAGGACAGGCCGAGCATGGTTGCTTCCCAGTGACTCTTGGCGAAGGTTTTGATCCTTAGCGCGGGAGGGGCCGTAGGAGGCCTGCCAAGGATGGTTCGAGCAGGGTTGCTACCCGGTACCTCTTGGCGAGGGCTTGGATCCTTAAGGACGGGCCGAGCATGGTTGCTGCCCGGTGCCTCTAGGCGAGGGCTTAGATCCCTGGCGTCGTGGGGTAGTGAAGTACCAGCCAGGGATAACCGAGCAGGGTAGCCGCTCAGTTGCCTCTTTGTGAGGGTTTCGATCCTTAGCGTGGGAGGGGCCGTAAGAGACCTGCTAAGGACAGGCCGAGCAGGGTTGCTGCTCGATGCCTCTTGGCGAGGGTTTTGATCCTTAAGGATGGGCTGAGCAGGGTTACTGCCCGGTGCCTCTTGGCGAGGGCTTAGATCCCTGGCGTTGTGGGGTAGGGAACTACTGGCCAGGGATAGCCGAGCAGAGCAGTTGCTCGGCTGGCGTGGGGTTCAGAGCCTCGTAGGTACCCGACGTACCCCCCGCCGACATGACCATGATTTGGCCGATTGTCAACTCGCCGGGAGGGGGATGCTGCTCCTACTTGCGGTCAGCTTGCCACTTGTCCTGCAAGTACGCTGCCAGGTGTCTCGAACGGATGAGCTCCTCAATGTAGTCTCGAGGCTGCTTACAGCTCTCTGTGGAGTGGCCTTGCAACCTGTGGAAAACGCAGTAGGGGCCCCGGGTGCGCTTTGCCGCCATGCGCTAGACCGGGGGGAGCTTGAAAAACCCCTCGCCCTTAGCCTCTTCTAGCAGTACTGTCTGGGAGACGTTGAGCGGGGTGTACTTCTGAAACTTCGGGGAGTAGGGCTTTGGCCGCTCAAGCCTCTTTTTCTCTTCCCTCCCCCTTTTGTTTTGGTCATTTTGCTCTGCCCGGGGGAGATTTGCGTTCACCTCGGACTCGAGCTGGATCTCACGCTCAGTCCAGGCCTTTATCTCGGCCATGGTCTTAGGTTGCGCTAATGCAAAGGAGCGTAACCACTCCTTGTGTCTAAGACCGGACCTAAGTGCTGTAATGACCGTCTTGTCCCGATATTTTGGGACCTCGAGAAAGACGTTGTAGAAGCGGGTGACGTACCCTTTGAATGTCTCTTTGTCTCCGCTCTTGATTGTGAAGAGATGGTCGACAGTCTGTTTCTGCCATCTGTTCCCGACGAAGTGGCCGAGGAATTGGGTGGCCAGCTCGTCGAAGGTTGAGATCAAGCAAGGCGCGATTCCTCGGAACCAGTCTCGTCCGGAGCGGATGAGAGTGGCCGGGAAGGCTCGGCATTGGGCGGCGTCAGAGTTGTCTTGGAAGCCCATTCCTGCGGTGAATGCGTCCAAATGGTCCTTCGGGTCAGACTTACCGTCGAAGAGAGAGACCTTCGGGGGCTTGTTCCGGGAGGAGACATGGACGTCGAGTAGCTCCTCGGTGAAGGGTTTTGTGAGAGAGTCGGCGGCGTACTTAGCGCCGTCGCTCGAATGATAACCTTCCCGATGCATACCTTCGATCTTCTTTTCGAGGGCGTCGAGTCGGCCGTGGTATCCCGACGATTCGGCATATTCTGATCTTTGGCCTCTGTTGTTGAAGGCCTGTGTCTGGCCATGGCCCCGGTTCCTTTCGATGATGTACCTTAGGTCCCCTGGCGAGGTAGTCTTCGAGCTGCCGTGACGAGTCCCGTCTGCGTGACCCCATCTTGGGAGGGGGTGTCAGTCATGCCTGGAAGAAGGCGAGCTGACCGACATCTTCTCAGGAGGGACAGGGGCGCGAAGGGGCTCGGGGCGAGGCGCTCTGGCGATGGATCTCGGTGTTGAACTGTGGGGCACCCAGCGGGTCATAGAATATGTTGGCCCGGGAAATCTGCGGCCGTGGGAGGCAGCGAGGCGGTGGTCGGCAGCGCCGACGCGAGTAGAGTCTTCTCTCCTTCTGTAGGGGCCCCGGTCCCGAGGTGGGGGAGCGGCGACCTGGGGAGCTTGCCCTGCCGTTTGGACACGGACGGGCACATCCACGACGGACGCGAGTCGATTTATCCGGGCGGCTAGGACGTTGATGATTTTCGGGGGAGGAGATTCGTCCATGCCTCCGTTGTGAGGGAGGCGACGGCTAGTGCCTGGCTCATCGCGGTGATCACTCGCCATTGAGTTGAGATCGGAAGATGAACTTTGTTCAGTGGAATCAAGCGTTTCCCACAGCCGGCGCCAGCTGACGGATGTCAGATCACGTCAAGATGTTACCTTCCGTAGATCTGCTGTTGGCGATATTGGACAGCTGAGATTGGGTTGGAGATTGCCTTCTGAAGCGTGTGGATTCTCAATGAATTTGAGGTTGTTGAGGCCGAGCTACCTGCAAGAAAGTCCCGGGATGGTTGTGCCACCGAGGACCCTCCGACGATCAAGTTAGATTGGATATTTGAGCAGAGTAACGACATAGTGAGGAAAGAATGACTTGAACTGTCTGAAAGAGGGGTTTATATAACGGCAGCAATGGGCAGGTAGGCGCGAGAATCACGCCGGCCGTTACACCTCCGGCGTCACGCCCGCGTGATAGGCGGGATCACACATTAATGACGAGGCAGGCTCGTTAATGGGGGATCGTGATGGCGTGGAACGCCGGATCGTGGACGACGGATATCTCGCGCATGGAGAGATCCGCGGAGCCATGCCGGAAGCGCCTGCAACTGGTGTTGCTGGTTGGTTGATGGGACCGAGGGAGATGAGCTCGGCGGGAGGCTTGGGAACGAGCGGGAGGCCGAGGTATCTTGGTTTTGCGGTAGCCCGGAGACGAGCCGAGAGGGCCGAGGAGGCCAATTGTGCAGGGGGCTCGGAGGTGAGCCAACGGTTGTTTGTAAGGCGGGTACAGGAAAGGTGTGGACGGCCGCAGAAGGTCGGCTACGTCCATGGGTCGCAGACCTGAGATATTTTACCGACGTACCGTTCCCGGTCCTTTCTTGCTTGCTTCGGGACATGTCATCTGTCACGTGTCACGATCTGGGAGATCACCGATATCAAGCATCATCACTCTCTCTCTCTCTCTACACACACACACGTTGATTTAGTGGGTGCAAAATTAACGGTTTACCGACAATAGAATTTTTTACATTGCTAAATCAACGGTGAAATGGTGTTGTAATCATATGCAACTAGGTGTATAGATAAATTAGAGGATGGACATCAAGTTGGAAAGTGCCGATCGTCAAATAAAATGACGGAGGGCGTACTTTTTGCTGCCACTTAAGACAAAAAGCCTCCTGCTAATTCTTTTCAGCGTTATTCTCATGTGTGTGTATTAAAAACACACACATGCAACAATTTGAGTGGTTTAGGCGACCAAACAACCCAGCCCTAGCAGTACCTAACCCTAGCCATTTGCAATCAATGGAATTTAATTAGGTCAAAATGCCATCACATCACATCAAATAAGAGTTGAACTTACGTGCAAACCCTAGATAGCTTAGGTCCCTAGCTAAGCTAGTAATTAAGCACATTGCTCTCTTTACCTAGCAACATCTGCATCTTATAGCACGCATTTGGTCCCGTCTCATGACCTAATTTTTACACTTCAAGCAAAAAAACAAGAAGCATGAGTTGCTATCATACAGCTGGGCAATTTTTGCATGTGGAACCGACTTATAATTCATGCAGGTGTCAAATAAATGTACAACTTAGCTTTCCTAAAATGTACACTTTCAAATTACAAAACTTTATGGGTAAGGGGCCTTAGCTAGCTATAAGGGGTTAATATCTGAAGACCATGTATATAGCACATTCTCATGTGCCGGTAGAAAAATTCCACAGATATTTAGTTTGTATTATTGACTTTTGTGTAATCACTTTCATGAGATATAAAAAGCTTGTTAATTGTTAAGTAAAGATTAATGTGTCAACATCTAGTTTCAGATTTGGAAACTAATCACAAGGGTGTTTATGCTGGGGTTACACGTAACCAACTAATTAATGTTAGTAAGCTTGCCAGGCGTGTTCCGGAAAGGTTCTTGAATTATCTTTAGCTGATGTATTGTTAAATATTGAGTTTCTATATATTCAAATTCTCGTAGGCATAAGCTTCTATAGCGACGCTAAAGAAAAAAAATGAGAAATACGTGGAACAAAGAAACACTGGAACCTATATTTTTTTATCACAACCAAAATAGATGATTTCAATATAATTAAACTTTTTATTATGATTTATATACAATTGAGATGAGCCGTGACTCAAATTTTCTTTAAAAACAAAGTTCTGGAGTTTTGCAATGATGAAATCGAGCAGGATGTGATTCATAGATTACGACCATACATGATTAAAATGGAGAAATGCTTTTGAAGTAACACAAGGACGGAAATAATAAAATGGAAATGAAAAGGCAAACAATTTTTTTATGAGTCTCTTGTACCCAGTATCGTTAAAACCTTTTTCTAATGAAACCCAGGGGCTTCAACATTCATTTATAATTTCAAAAAAATATATGATTAATGTCAGAAAATTAAGAAAATATGCGCCCACAACATAGATATATCAGCCTAAACAAACAAGTAAGAAGACAACCAAAGGAATGTATATAATATCCGAGAACAAATTGAGAAGACCGCCTTTAACAAATCCGAATAAAAAAAAGATAAAGATATATATCCAACCTTAAACCTTCTTTTAGCATAAAAGTGTAATCTTAATTAGTTCTTTGTATAAATCATCTTTTAGCTATCTCATGCAATTGCACCCTTTGATTGCTCTCTTTCTAGTTCTAGTTCTAGAACCTGAAAGCTAGGAAAAATGCTTTTTCTACCTTCTTATTTTGGAATTTATGTGAGAGGCATCTTCGAAAGTTCTTGGCTTCATCCTGTTTCGGACCAGCAAGGCATATTTATACCTAACTGTTGGGATACAATATAAAATATGTTGGCCGATCATCTTCTCTCGTTATTTACCTTCAATGAAATACAATGATAGTTTTCAAACCAATTTTTTTCTCCCCAAAAAAACATGTTTTGATCGATCAATCGTCTCGGTTCTGTCCGGTCTAGTATTTATATTATTGTTAGGAACCGAACCGATCCGAACCCAACCCAAGATTGGGAATGTAACTTTCTTCCAATCATGAGTGTGGGTCTCCTTTAGATAAATAGTGTACCTATTTATGACTAATTCTCTAGATTTATGCAGGAGCAATCATATAAAAAGGATAAGTTAGGCATTTACAAAGGACACCCAATCTCCTTATCCCAACCAATGCAAATGTCCAATGGGGTTGGCTACTGGGTCCCACACGTGGATGGACTGTGAGGCAGACACGTGTCCAGGCTGGATCGATCGAAATGTGGGGCCACCGCAAGGAGCACGCTTCTGAGGCTGAGCGTGAGTTCACCGATGTTTCAGGGTCCTATATATGCATCAAATTCTTAAGTTGGAGAGGTACGCAATCCACAGATATCTTTTGATCCCGCACTGTTTACGGACTCTATACACTGTACGCATCGTATCTGTAGGGTCCACAACAAACTTTTACATGGCAGTTGGGGATTTTTTTTATATAAAAAATAAATAAAATCTATTCAGACGCTCTTTTGGTACACCCAATGTAAGATTAAATGAAATCCACACATTTTCAGGATCGTGTTTCTCTGGCCATCTGATGGCGGGAAATGACGCGTTGCCGTGTTTAGTATATTTTGATCATTCTTTATATATATAATGGCGACGGACGGCGTTGACTGTGATGGCACGAGAGACGGCGGCCATAATGGCGGTGTTGGCGGCGGCAATTCGTAGGCAACATTGGCCGACAACAAGGGCCGCGGCGAGAGAAACGATGATGGAGGCGACGATGACAGTGACGGGGATGGAGGCAACGGAAGAGGGTTGAGCAAGCTTGTCGCAATTAACGATCATGGCTGTCGACATGCAGCGTCTGACGGCGGTCAATTGCCGGCAGCATCGATTAGCAACAACAACGGGAGATAGACATGAAACGACGGTCGGCATGGAATTGGCATCAGCCATGATAGAGGTTGTGGTATGTCGGAATATTCTATGGGAATAATTAGATGGACACTAATTTGCATGTATTGCATTCCTCGACTGGTGAGGAATCCTAAGATTTCTGAAATTATTAAATATTAAACGAGTTTTTAATGTAATTTTCAGCCAATCGGGAAATATTTCCTTTTTAATTTTAAAATTTTGAAAATTTCAACCCGTTTTTTGATTAAACCTGCAAACTCTCACACAGAAGATAAAATTGTTACCCACATAGGTAAGCATGGCAGGTTTCCCTTTTTAAATTGGCAAAAGAGTAAAAGAGCAATGATAGAAGAGACATCAGCTTTCAGGCAGTCAGTGTTGAGAACAGTGGTGAAGAAAAAGGACTCGAACAGTGAAGCGCATGCGTTTGTGAGAAATGAATAATTTGAACTTGGGCCCAAGCTTTGCTCTTGTTATCAACTACTTACATCTGTAGCACTGTTGTCCACGTCACTTCTGATTCTACCCAACTGTGCCTAAAGTTTTTCATCTTCCAATTTTATTTTTGCTCACATTTTTCAGTATTTTAATTAAATACTAGTGATTTGGTAGCAAGATACTCACATGTTGCATCTTCTTCGAGATAACTAAAGCAATTAGCTAAAGCAAACGTCATTAGGGCTCCTGAGGGTGAGTCGATCGGGACGCATCAACAATCTGTGAGGCTAGAGATTCCTCTAACTTCTCTTTTTCGTTTGATACAAATGGAAAATAAATAAATAAAGGAATAACTAGCATTGTTTTCACCATGCATGTTCCCACATTACATCAAGTGTTAACAAAGCCTGGCTATATAATTATTTATACTCCAGCAGCTAGCTCTAGGTTATGATTGATTTATACTAATCCATACTTAAAACCTGCAAGTTGGTAAAAAATTACTGCTTCCTCAAAGCATCTTCACATCTATCGGTTCTCAAAATAAGCACCAATCTGGACTTTTTATCCTCAAAGGACTAAGGTTAGGTACCATAAGAATCATGTTGCAAGGCATAACATAGATTATGGCCAAAAACAATTAGTTACAAAACAGAAAAAAATATATGTGATCATCCAGCCTAGTTACAAACTATTTACGTCTCTCTGGAGTCTACTATATGAATCCCATCTCTCTCTATACATTAAGTGTCGTATCCACTATTAATTTAACGTTACCTTGTCTTCCTAGCTATATCAATCCACGATCATTTAGGGCTATCTAGTGTTCTTCTCACTCGATTCGTTTGTCAAAACTATCTCATATGCTTCAGCTTATCTTATCATCATCTAAAATTATTATCACTACAAGAAAAACACATCTATTTCGTCAATGGGTTTATTTCGTCGGCTATTATCCGACGAAATAAACTCCCAGTAGACCAAATCTGCAACCGAAAAGATATAAAAATTGTGATGGGTTATTCCATCTGTTAATACCCGACAAAATAACCCAACTAAATATAAGGGCCTAGGTTCCCCTTTACCCAAAAAACAAAAAACCCTATCCCCAAAATCCCTCCTCCTCCTCTTCCCAGAGCTCCGACTTCCTCTTCCTCCACCACCCATTTCCAGCGACGATCGGCCCCTCCACCTTAAAGCATACCCCTCCTCCTCCTCTTCCTCCAAATGCAGCCCCCTCCCCCAAGTCGCTAACCCCCTCCTCTTCCTCCTCCTTCAAGCCATCGCCGTCGTCACCTCCAAGCGCAGGCCGTTGCCACCGCCTCCTCTTGTAATCATAGTAAACCTCTCTTTCTCTCTCTCACTCTCACTCATCACTGTCTCTCTCTCTCTCTCTCACTCATTCACACCATCTCTGTCTGCAACAGCGTTTGGGAGTGCAAGGATCGTCGATCATTGCCAGATTTCGTCGGTTTAGGTAAAATGAAAATATCGAAAATATTGTACTTTTGATATAACATTTTCCTTACTTTCCTTAAATATTTAAAGGTGTTTATTATAAATATAGAACATATTTGAGTTTATCTGCAAAATACTATTTACCATATGTTTATATATTATAATTAAGATTATGAAGGAAAATATATGCATTTTATATTTATATAATATTTTAGTAATTAAAAGATGTATAGCATATCAAATATTCTTAATTAAGTTTCTTAAAGATTTATTACCATATAAAGTAATTAAAATACTCTATCTAATTTAGTAAATATTACTAACATTAGTCATGAAGATTTTGTGCAGATTTAGCTCAGGTCAAGAGATCAAGATATTCAAGATGTCCGGATAAAAAATCTGCCAATAAAATCGTAGGATCTGAAAACTTAGAAGTGGATCTTTATGGCAAGTCTAAACCTACGAGATCTAGAATTTCTGATTTGAGGACTATATAAAGGACCGAGGGCTAAACTTAAAACTCATCACCTTTACACGAAGCAAATCACCGTAAAAAAACAAGAGATCCACGACAGGTCCACGATTCGACGTGATAGGGCGACGTGAAAATCGACGAAGCATCTATGATGATGCTCGATATCGACGATCTCCCAGATCAGGACACGTGGCAGATGACGTGTCCTAGGGCTCACAGGAAAGGACCTACAGTGGCCGACCAGACCACTCCTGTGCCCATCCTACAAGCAAACGCTAGGTCACCTCCGAGCCCCCAGCATAATTGGCCTCCTCGGCCTCACTGCCCGTCTCCGAGCTATCACAGGCCCTGGCCTCCTCGGCCCTCTCAGCTTGCCTCCGGGCTCGAGCAAAACCAAGATGCCTCCTCGGCTCTCTCGCTCCTCCACGAGCTCTCCCGCCGAGGTCATCTTCATCGGTCTCATCGACTGACCAACGACACCGCTTGTAGGAGTAACCGCCATCCTGCGAATTTCGCCATGCGCGAGATCTCCGCCGGGCACATCCCACGTTCCATGCCACCACGATCCCCCATTAACGAGCCTATCTCGCCATTAATGGAAAGTCCCGCTCATCACGCAGGCGTGACGTCGGGAGCGTAACGGCCGGCGTGATTCTCGCGCCTGCCTCGCCTGCCGCCACTGCTATATAAACCCCTCCTTCAGACGGTGCAAGTAAGCCATTTTTTACTCCACTAAGCCGTTACTTTGCTCGATTTCCTCTCTAACTTGACCGTCGGAGGGTCTTCGGTGGTATAACCACCCCGGGACTTCCTTGCGGGTAGCTCGGCAACCACAACCTTAAACCTATTGAGATCCACACGCTTCAGGAGCGACAGCCTCCAGATCAAGTTCCAGGCACCTATTGGCGCCATCTGCAGATCAACGGAAGGTAACATCTGAAGGAAATTCAGCTTTCCATCAGCTGGCGCCGTCAGTGGAAAACCTTTGATTCCACAAAAACAAAAGTTCACCTTCGGATCTCAATCCAATGGCGAGTGATCATCACGGCGATCCAAGCACCAGCCGCCGCCTCCTCCTCAACGGAGTCGCGGACGAGCCTCCTCCGCCGAATGCCATCAACGCCCTCGCCTGCCGCATAGACCGACTCGCGTCTGTTGTGGAGGCGCTGATCCGCATCCAAACTGCGGGGCAAGATCACCAAATCGTCGATCCCCCGCCTCGGGGACAGGACCCCTACAGGGGGAGAGAAGGCTCCATCCGCGCTGGCACCGCCGACTCGCTACCTCCTACGGCCGCGGATCTCCTGGGCCGATGCGTTCTGATACCCGCTGGGCACCCCACAGTTCGACACCAAGGTTCGTCGCCAGAGCACCACGCCCCGAGGTCCTCCGCGCACCTGTCCCTCCCGAGGAGATGTCTGTCAGCTCGCCTGGTACCAGGCATGACCGACACCCCCTCCCACAACGAGGTCGCGCGGACATCCTCAGTGCAGTACGGGTCGTAGAGGTGGACATCTTCGAAGTTTATGATATATTCGATGGTGAAAGGGAAGTTCTGCATTTTTGAGTTCCGGGTCTGAGGAAGGGAGTAAACAATTACCCCCTTAGTTTTATAGCCTCCAACGCCCCCCGGAGTTCAACGGTCGCCTGTTTTCACCCACAACAGTGCCTCCACACGGTAAAAGTTGTGCCGATCGATGCGAAACTGAAACGACACTCCGTCGCTTCACATTCCCCACACAATCGCGACACGTGTCGCCTGCGACCGTACCTTTTCCCGGTGCGCCGACTGGCTATCAAAGTCAAAGCCCTCATGAAAAGGCAGCCCAGCAGCTACTCTGCTCGGCTATCCCTGGCTGGTAGCTTCCCTACCCCACAACGCCAGGGATCAAAGTCCTCATCAAGAGGCAACCAAGCAGCTTCACTGCTTAGTTCATCCTTGGAAGGCCTCCCACGGCCCCTCCCGCGCCAAGGATCAAAGCCCTCACGAAGAGGCAGCCCAGCAGCTACCGTGCTCGGCTATCCCTGGCTGGTAGCTTTCCTACCCCACAACGCCAGGGATCAAAGCCCTCACCAAGAGGCAGCCCTGCAGCTACCCTGCTCCGCTATCCTTGGCAGGCCTCTCACGGCCCCTCCAGCGCCAAGGATCAAAGCCCTCACGAAGAGGCAGCCCAGCAGCTACCCTACTCGGCTATCCCTGGCCGGTAGCTCGCCTACCCCACAACGCCAGGGATCTAAGCCCTCATCAAGAGGAAACCAAGCAGCTTCACTGCTTGGTTCATCCTTGGTGGGCCTCCCACAGCCCCTCCAACGCCAAGGATCGAAGCCCTCATGAAGAGGCAGCCCAGCAGCTATCTTGCTCGGCTATCCCTGGCTGGTAGCTTCCCTACCCCACAACGCCAGGGACCAAAGCCCTCACCAAGAGGCAGCCCTGCAGCTACCCTGCTCGGCTATCCTTGGCAGGCCTCCCACGGCCCCTCCAGCGTCAAGGATCAAAGCCCTCATGAAGAGGCAGCCCAGCAGCTACCCTGCCCGGCTATCCCTGGCCGGTATCTCGCCTACCCCACAACGCCAGGGATCTAAGCCCTCACCAAGAGGCAACCAAGTAGCTTCACTGCTTGGTTCATCCTTGGTGGGCCTCCCACGGCTCCTCCAGCGCCAAGGATCAAAGCCCTCACGAAGAGGCAGCCCTGCAGCTATCCCTGGCTGGTAGCTTCCCTACCACACAACGCCAGGGATCAAAGCCCTCACAAAGAGGCAGCCCTGTAGCTACCCTGCTCGGCTATCCCTGGCTGGTAGCTTCCCTACCACACAACGCCAGGGATCAAAGCTCTCGCCAAGAGGCATCGGACATCAACCCTGTTCGGCTATCCTTAAGGACAAAAAGCCCTCGCCAAGAGGCACCGGGCAGTAACCCTGCTCGGCCATCCTTAGTAGGCCACTTACGGCCCCTCCCGCGCTAAGGATGAAAAGCCCTCGCAAGAGGCAACCGAACCCGCCCTTGTTCGGTTATCCCTGGCTGGTAGCTCCCTACCCCAACAAACCAGGGATCAAAGTTGTCATGACCTAAAGTTTGGATGTGACCGGCACTTAGATTATATGATATCTAAAGATATCGACACAATCTGAGTAAGCCAAAACCAAGATCAAAACCCTTTTTGCGGAAATTTAGAAATTTTCAGTATTTAATAATAAGAATGAAGTAGCATGCCGAAACGTTTCAAAAAAAAAAAAAACAGAATTATAACAACTGATGTTAAACTTTCGACAGTGCCTATCATTTTAATTATTAATAGAAATCCAATTTAAGTTGTGTGATTAAATTGCATCCCTAGTTGGGAGCAAACAATACCAAACAGCGGAAATCTATAAGCAATAATAGTGCAACACTCAAGGTGAAGAATTTCATGCAAATTTTAAGAAAACATAGTTAACGTAACCAACGATATTACTCAGTCTAAATAAAACACAACATGTTTTGTTCTAAGTCAATATACATGGTCTGATGGAGTAATACTAGATCCGAAATATACATATCCAAAATAGGAGGTTACTACATATGTAACCCACCCAGCAAAAAGATCGGTAACAGCTGACGGATGGATCTGCACTGCTGCTATGCGTCCACACGACTCCTGCAAGGAACTATGGCACAACGGGGGTGAGTTGCCAACTCAGTGAATAAAACTAACATATATCGGCTGATAATGTAAGTATGACGAACTAGAGCTAATATCAAAAATGATGAATATAATGCATGATAATATGTGAAAACATGACCATATACTACTACGTATATAAATAAAACTGAAATCTCATTAATTATTTCCAAATAAGGTCTATCATTTTTCCGTGTCTAACATCGACACAAATCTTCTGTTTCATCAGGCATCGTTCCCCGAACGATCCTGTCATCCAATAACACCAGTTGGTATCACCTAGATATCCGCCGTGTTCAAAACTGTCTCCGGTATCGAGTATCCTCGCTAGGCTCCCCGTCTCAAATGCGGCTTTCCTGCCCCTCGGTCTTGACCGGGTCCACCATGAATCTGATTGTATAGCTCCCCCACTCAGTCTGGATAACGTGAAAATCTGCGACCATATAGCTCCCCCATTCGGTCCGGAATAAAACAAATCATAAAAACAACATCTCATGGTGGACATCTCATATCAACATGAAAATCACTGAATCTACTCAATAGTATATAAAAACTCAAATCCATAAATCCTCAATAATCCAATACATCTTATACTGAAATACTAACATTTGAATATGAAACATGATATCATTTATGCAGAGTAATTACCATTTTTGATGCTAAAGGTACAGTAGGAATCATATTTAACATAACAAATGCTAAGTGTATAGGTGACATGTTAATATCGACGAGGTGTAGTGTAACATATAGGTATGTGCAGGTGCAGTATGACTCGTCGATAATTGTGCAGTGTTCTGACAATTATTAATATGACGATGTATATATATATATATATATATATATATATATATGAATGCATATGATCAACATTTATATGCAAAGGCATTTTTATTTAAACTTAAGTACGGGCGTATCATGCCATCCATACAAAATTCCCCGGTAAATATTTAGTCTACTCACCGAAATATGTCGTATACTACTCCGAAATCACAAATCCTTTTCCTTTCCTTGCGGCTTCCGAAGTTTCCGCATTCGAATTTAATATCGAATTTAACTTGTATAAGAAACGGCTACATTCCGATACAGCGAAAATATGAAAATACAAGTTGTATGTACTAACTATACTACGTACGACTATAGCAAACTAACTAACACTTATATTAACTGGAATTTAACCAAACGCTGTTTCGTGATAGAAAACAGAAACGCGCTACGAATTATCCGTGTCGTATTTTGGAATTTTGATCCCTTTTCAGATATTAGCTTCCAGATTTCCCATTCTGAAAATTTAACTTAATTAAACAATACCAAACAGATTAATCCACACACACAGACCTACCCTAAATACCAAAACCCCCAACTCACCAATAAATCCGGCGAGCTCGGAATTTTTGTGTTGGTCGCCGGCCAAAATCCGAGCACCCTGGTTCGTTTTCCTATGGTTAATCTTAGGTCTAGTTTATAAGATTAATGTACTGTTTGATCAATTTAGTTATCATCTAAACTATAGCAGATTTCACAGAGCTAAGTTTTGCCTAAAATACGATATTACCGATATTCGATTTCTAAAACAAAACAGCTACTGAAATAAAATCCTACAGTGTTTAAAAATTATACCTAAAGAATATTTGCTGGAAGATCTTCCTCCAAGATGCACAAGCTCTTAGTTCCTAGCTTGAGGTGAGGAAAATTCTTAGAACTTTAGCTCTTCTCTTCACTTCTATTTCCTTTCTTTTTCTTTTTGTGTCCTAATGTTTTTCTTTTCTTTTCTATTTCAGTTGATTCCTTAATTCAAAATATATATGAACTGAACCATATAATGTGAATGAGTGAGGGTGTTAGGAGGAGGTGTCATCAAAAGGGAGGTGATTGATTCATGCAAGGGTGAGGTGTGTGCACAAAAATGGTGGGGTTTTCATGCAAGGGTGAGGTGTGTGCATGAGATGTAAATGTGCAAGAAGGAGGTGTCTTCATGATGTTATGATATACCTAAGGGTTTAACTTAACCTTAACCAATTCCTACCCCTTTTTGCATAACAACCCTTAACAAATTCTAATTTGCATAAAAAACTAACCTTTTTACATAACCCCCCATACTATATCATATTACACATGAAGCTAACCTTTTCACTAAAACCCTTGTGATTCATTAATATTACAAACTAAACTTTTAATTTAATTAGTTTCACATACCACTTATGAAAATCCTATTTTGTTTCAATAACTTTTTAAATCAACATTTTATTATTTATTTAATTAAATTAATTTATTATCTAAATTTTCGAAATGTTACAAAATTCCTCCCAGAGGCAACCGGACCAGCCCTTGTCCGGTTATCCCTGGCTGGTAGCTTCCTACCAAACCAGGGGTCAAAGCCCTCGCCAAGAGGCACCGGGAAGTAACCCTGCTCGGCCCGTCCTTAAGGATCAAAGCCCTTGCAAGAGGCAACCGGGCCCGCCCTTGCTCGGTTATCCCTGGCTGGTAGCTCCCTACCCCAACAAACCAGCGATCAAAGCCCTCGCCAAGTGGCACCGAGCAGCTACCCTGCTCGGCCATCCTTAGTAGGACACTCACGGCCCCTCCCGCGCTAAGGATCAAAGCCCTCGCCAAGAGGCACCGAGCAGCTACCCTGTTCGGCCCCATCCTTAGTAGGCCACTCACGGCCCCTCCCGCGCTAAGGATCAAAGTCCTCGTCAAGAGGCACCGAGCAACTACCCTGCTCGGCCCCATCCTTAGTAGGCCACTCATGGCCCCTCTAACAACTAAGGAACATGACCTCACCAAGGGGCATCCGGTTCTACGTCTAAGCGATCTCTAGTTCGACTTCGGGGCCATGGAGATACCGTCTTCCTGCCGGTCCTCGTACACTCGGCAAATGATCGGATTCAAGTCGACGAGTAATCACTAGGAACGTGCCGAACATAAAAGCAGTACTGTGCGAATACAAGTGTCTACCAACAAAAGGAAGTACAAGCACAAAGCAAAAACACTGCTGCGAAAACAAAAAATCTTTATTCAAAGAGCCAAGAGTCTTTACAAGGGTATTATGGGCTCCCCAGCCTTACAAAAATGCCCGGAGGCCTACAAAATACCCAAGGCAACAAAAAGAAGAAAAAAGCATGAAGGCAAGGGGCTTCAGGCCTCAGGGCCGGGCGCGATACCGATGAGCCCGACGTCCACCACGACTGGGGATGCGTCCGTCACAGGAGCCTCGGCGTCGCCCTCGCCCTCGCCGAGAGTCCCTTCCCCGGCAGTGCTCCCAGGGGCATCCCCCTGCTCGTCATCCCCACGGGGATATTCTTCTCGGAGCTCTTCATCAGCAAACTCCGGCACCCGGGCCTTGACGGCGTCGAGAGCCTCGTGCCAGATGAGGGTGGTGGCTGAGGCTAGAACGGTGTAGAACTGTTCTGACTTTTGGAAGTTCTCCACCGCCTCCGCCGCCCTGAGGTCGGCCCTCTTCGCCGCCTCTACCGCAGCCCCCAACTTCTTTCGGAGGGTACTCACTGACTTCTTCATGGTGCCAACGAGCACCTCGGAGCCCTGAAGCTTTGCCTGGGCGGCCTCGCGGAACCTGACCACCTCCTGCTTCGCTGCCGCCGTCTCCTGCTTCGCTGCCGCCGCCTCTTGCCTCCCGGCAGCCACCTCGTCCTCGAGGGCAGCGACCCTCGCTATCGCCGCCTCCAGCTGCCGCTTCGAGCTCTCCCCCAGCGAGGAGATCTCGCCCACGGCTCGCATCGCCGGGGCTATCTCCTTCTCCTCTATCCGGGCGACGATAGCGACGTGCTGGAGGACCTGAAGAAATTGGAGGGGGGTCAGAAAGAAAAAGGGGCATCAAATCTCCCAAGCAATGAGACGATATACGAGCGCTAACCTGCAGGGCCTCTTGGGTGATGGACGCCATCTGCGCCTTCAGCGTCCCCCCAGGGACCCGACCCCCGGCCGACCTATCCATGTCGTGCAGCAAGCTTTCGGCGGCGGAGAGCCCCGAAGGCACCTCAAAGCGGAGCTCCCCCTCGTCCACCAAGATCGGAGAGGCCGGGGTCCACGGAACTATTCGGGGGAACCTCTTGAGAGACGACGGCGGAGAGCTCGTCTCTACCTCTGAAGCTCGGGCGTCCTCTCCCCGATCCCTTTTCCTGCTCGGCACCTGGCTGGGCCCCGGGGCGCGATCCGTACTCGAGCGCTGGGGCGGGACAGCCGCTGGGGAAGCTGGGGCCGGCGTCTGACGGGAAGAGTTGGCCACTCCAGCCTTCGACTCCTTCTTCGGCTTGCGCATGGCTGCTCAGAGGAGGCCCGCATCCATGGTTTCTGCACAAGACAAGATATAATAGAGTCAGCGACACAAACAAAGTAAAAACAAATACCAGCTCCTAACTTACCGATGAGCTGGGAGGGGCTGAGCTCGGCCTAACTGAAGGCCCGCTCAGAAAGCAGCACATCAGCCCGAGGAATAGTCTCCCACGCCGCCACTCTCGCCGCGTCGGGGTCATTGGACGGATTTCCCTGCCAGCACTTATCCTTAGACCACTGGACGGGTACGGTCCAGTCCTCACCCTCTGGCGGCCCGACAAAGAAAAACCTCTTCTTCCAATCATGGATGGAAGAAGGCAGGATGACAATTCCTGACCCGGCTACACTCCCCCGCTGCTTCCTAAAGGAGAGGTAAACCCACTTCGGGTCGCTCGCGTGAGTTCCACGGTGACTTTTGTAAATAAGAGAGGAGGTAAGGATGGACAGACTAAAGGGGATCGTCTGCAACTTCAACCGGACCAGGAACCCAAGGAGAATCCTCCAAGAGTTCGGCATGAGTCTGCGTATTTAACATGTTTGATTATTATGTAACTTATCCTATTACGTGTGTTACACGTGTAGACTCTTAGGCTTCTAAAAGGTTAAAAGAAAATAAAACAAAAAGATAATGTGGCTGATGGGATTTGAACTCTGGTACTTTGGCTCAGCAGTGCAAGGCTTTTCCAATGAGCTACAAGTTGTTTCTTGCTATTCAAAAGTAAATTAAACTTTTAACTTATGCTCAGGATCAAGGTACCCCTTTCTGTATTTTTGAAAAAAATTGTACAAAAAGTTTAGGGTTGTTACAGCCGCGCCAACTATCTCGGGCTCTGTCATTCCGGATCAGCCCAAACTATCACCGGTCGGTAGTGCTCCCCTGCCGGGCTCAACGTTTCTATCTCTCAATATACGTCAATCTTGCCCCGGGGTACCGCACCGGGTCCACCATGTACCCGCAGATGGTGTCGCCCTCGCTCCTCTGGCGTGTAATCATATACCATATATGCTCCAGAACCGAGAAATCTCATGGTGGACGCCACACATCATATCAAGGGGAAAACCGTATTTTTCTTTTAATAGGAGCATAAGTTTTCGAATTCACAAGCGGTTTCCCAAATTCAGAAATCTCATGAAAATCGGAATCTCATAATCATGAGCAAATAAGGAGATAATGAATACCGACATAAAGCCAAACTGCAGTGCATAACCAGAATGTATGTATACAAATGCATGTGGCATCTAAGTAAGAAATACGAAGTCTAAACTAGCATATGATATCACGAATGCAAAACAGTACTACTTAGCTACAGTTTATCAGGGTATATGAATGAAGTAACGGTTATTAAAGTGTACGCGACATGTCAATTACCGATGCTGATGTGTGTGAGCCGGCAAACAAGTGTACGTGCAACATACGCATCATCGGTAATGGTGCAGGTGTACTAGCAGACGAGATCATAATAGAAAGTAAACAGTAAAAGCAACAATAAAGTATATAAATCTATATACGAGCCATACCGTTTATCGTGTTTAAAAAGCACGAATCGTTGTTTTTAGAAAAGTAGGGACTGTGGTGTTTTGAGAAAATAGATGTCTTTTGAATATATATATATATATATATATATATATATATATATATATATATATATATATATATATATATATATCAACACACCCATATATATATACATATATACATAAACATACATATCAAACCAAGTGTGTGCGTGTGTGTGTGCGATGATGTAAAACTAACGGCTCACAACTAAGGAAAATAGACCAAGGATAAACCTTCCTACAAGTACGCTTAGTCTAATCCAACGGTCTCCTAGAACCCTATTGCTATATATCCATAACTCGCAGTAACATATATAAATATAAATATATATATATATATATATAGTATATAAAGATATCCTATTCTACGGTTGCGGGGGTGCTATACGCCATCTGTTCCCGCCAAAATTTTCGGCCAAGAGCTACTTGTTCTCTTACAAAAATGGGGAGAATCCTCAAAAACAGGCATCACGTGTAAAACACGTGGGCGCTCATATGCAAAGCATATGAGCGCTGAACATAAATCACCAATGGCCAAACAGGCCAAAACACGTGAGCGCTTATATGCAAAGCATATAAGCGCTGAACATAAACAGGTTAAAACCCACAGCAGGGGTCACGTGTTAAAGACATGAGTTCTCTTGCCTCTCACATGCAAAGCATGTGAGCATCCCAATTTAAAATGCTCCTATCAAATTCTAGAATTAGATTCTATTTTGGGAAATATTTTCTTAATCTTCCTTAAATTAGAAAGATCTTCTCTGTTAAACAGAAGATATTAGGATCAAAAATCCAGCGGTGATCATTTGATAGAATAAAAATCTATCATAGGTAAATATATTCCTAATCTTATAACAAGAATAAAATTCTATGTTAACAAGATATCCATATTAAGAAAATATATTTCTGATATGTTAAACTAAAAAGATATGATAAAATAAAATTCTAATCTTATTAAAACTAACAAGATATTCATAATCTTGTTAAACAAACAAGAAATCTTCTCTGTTAAACAGAGGGCCTTTGAATTAAAAATCCAACGGTGAATAAAATTCACCGAGTGATCTAAAAGATCATGTTGGTTATAAAATCAATTAAAATGTCTCAATGAGAGATTTGCTGAACAAACTGATACTTTTCTTTCTTCTATAAATAGGAGCCAAGAAGGAGAAAAAAGAGACGGAGGGAGAAGGGAAGAAAAATAGAGAGAGAATTTAATTCTCTAAAGAAGGAGAACCCCTCCCAAAAGCCCCTACAAAAGAGAATTTAATTCTCAAACCAAGTGTTTTACTCTTCTCAAAGAACTTAGTTCTTCATCTGGTTAAGATCTGCAGAAGCAGATATCCCCACAAGTTGAGAATTTAATTCTCATCGGGGAGATTCTGTCATGCAGATTCAAAAGCTAGGTAAAAGAACTGAATCCAAAAGAGTTTAACTCTTACAAAATATATAGGAATTTAATTCCTCTGGAACTAGGGTTTAACCCTTTAAAAAGGATTTAATCCCTGCAAAGAACAAAAGGAGAACTTGATCTCTCGGAACCATAGAAGAATTGCCTGGTGATTCATTAGCGTTCAACACTACACAATAAAAGCTCACGTGTTACCACGTGAGCACCTTTGAGGAACGAAAAAGGAAAGACTGAGATCTAGCCACGTGACCCCACGTGACCCCTAAGAAGTGCTCAGCACTTATAAAAGAGAAAAGGGAATAAACCATATTTTTTAGAGCGCTTCACGTGACCCCACATGACCCCTGAGAAGTGCTCAGCACTTATAAAAGAGAAAAGGGAGTAAACCCTATTTTTGGAGCGCCTCACGTAACCCCACGTGACCCCTGAGAAGTGCTCGGCACTTATAAAAGAGAAAATGGAAAAAACCCTATTTTTGGAGCTCCTCACGTGACTCCTGAGAAGTGCTCAGCACTTATAAAAGCAAAAAGGGAATAAACCTTATTTTTTGGGCGCATCACGTGGCCCCACGTGACCCCCAAGCGGGGCTTAACTTTTATAAGCAAAAAGGGAATAAATCAAAGGGCAGTTTCCATTCTTGGGGCGTCTCACGCGATCCCACGTGACCCAATAGTGCTTAGTATTCAGAAAAGAAACAAGGAAATAAACCCAAAGGAACAGCGCCAACTTTAAGCGCCTCACGTGACCCCACGTGAGCGCATCAAATTCTTAGTGTTTAACACTATTTCAAGCGCCTCACGTGGGAGCACGTGAGCGCTGATCATACACTAGTGTTTAACATTATGAGAGGCCAACATTAGCCCAAATTAACTAAGTCTCCTGAATCCAAAACCCTTCTTTGGTCATCAATCAGCCGAGCTATCATTATACTCAGGTTTTCTCAAAATTGATCCGAGTCTTAGAAATAGCTAATGAACTCCTGGCATCTAAGATGATGTTCATTCCATCGTGATCTCTCCCTTCGATCTGGAATTTGGTTCAAGGGTACATCTCTCCACACCTCCGATACATGTCGTTGTAATTCTTTAACGTCTTCAGAGAGGTGGAGGGTCCCAACAACCAATAACACTTGGCGCACCACCGAACAAGCTTTTCAAAAAGGGGAATAAATCTAAAATACATCTCAATTTGGGGGCGCCTCACGTGACCTCACATGATCCCTTGATAGTGTTTAGCACTCAGAAAAAGAAAAGGAGAATAAAACAAAGGCAATTTTCATTCTTCATAGTGCCTCACGTGATCTCACGTGACACCATAGTGCTTAGCACTCAGAAAAGGAAAAAGGGAATAAACCCAAGATAGCTCCCATTTTGGGGGCATCTCACGTGTTCCCACGTGACCCCCAAACAATGGTGTATAAAAGAAGGAGAAAATTCAAAAGACAGTGCTCGCATTTTGAAGGCACCTCACGTGTCTACACGTGACCGTTTGATGAACCGAGTGCTTAGCACTTATAAATGAAAGAGGAACAAAATCCAGAGAACAGTTCTCACCTCGGGCGCCTTACGTGCTCACACGTGAGCCAAGTGCTCAGCACTTTTATATATATATATGAGGGAATAAACTCAAGGAACAATGCCTACTTCGGGGCCCTCACGTGTTCACACGTGAGCTCCTCCAAAGTTCAGTGTTTAACACTGTATCAGTGCTTAGCACTATGAGATGATTAAGGGAAATCAACCTTAGCTCAAATTAGCTAAGTCTTCCGAAGCCAAGACCCTTTCACCAATCAATTGAGCCCCATGTTCAGGTCTCCCCAAACTAATCCTAGTCCCAAAGATGACTAGTGTTCTCCTAACAGATGACATCTAAACTGATGTTCATCCCATTCCCCAAATCGGGATATTGGTTCAAGGGTACATCTCTTCATACCTCTGATGCATGTCGTTGTAATCTTTCAACGTCTTCAGAGAGATGGAGGGTCCCAATAACCAATAACTTTTAGCGCATCCTCAAACTGTGGAGCCAAAATACCACAGACTACGATGTCTTTAAACTGGACCGCAACGTCCCTAAACTAAACCCTATAGACTATGATGTCTCTAAACTAGACTATGATATCTCTAAACTATGGACTATGATGTCCTTAAACTCCACGGACTATGATGTCCTTAAACTTATGGACTGTAATGTCCTTAAACTAAAATGATAGAGCCCAAATGCTCTTTCGCTGGATCTAAATGATTCTAAAACCCTGTTAAGTAGATCTTAGTCTAAAATTAGACTAACGTATCCTTAACAACCATTTAAGTTGATCTTAATCTCAAACGAGATTAACGATCCTTAAATCAATCCAACTACAGATCTCTCAACTGACATTGGTTCAAGGGTACATCTCTTCACACCTCTGATATGTGTCGTTGTAACTCTTCAACGTCTTCAGGGAGGTGGCGGGTCCCGACAATCAATAAACCCAATGGACCGCAATGTCCCTAAACTAAAACAATAGAGTTCAAATGCTCTTTTGTTGGATCTAAATGATCCTGTTAAGTAGATCTTAGTCTAAAATTAGATTAATGTATCCTTAACAAACGTTTAAGTTCATCTTAGTCTCAAATGAGATTAACGATCCTTAAACCCAAACCAAAACCAAATCTAAGAAAATACGGATTTGGACTAATCCACGCCCTATGAGCGACAACATAAATTAGTCTCCGTATACAATCCACAGGCAACCAAAAATAAAACAAACACATACAACACGAAGTGACCATCTGGAGAAGAAGAAAGTGGTTACCGCGACGCGGTAGCGTAATTAACTGCGGGGATTTGCGCCTGCAGGGAAGAGCATCCCCACAATCAAAAAACCCCTCGTACATGAGGTGGAATCTGACGAAGTCTGCTACAACGGCCGCATCTGTCCAAACCTCCGATACACGGTGCCATAAATCAACTTGGCATCTTTGGAGAGGTGGACAGATAAAAACAAATAGCATCTGCCCCTAAATTCAGGCAAGACGTTTGTCTTCCCGGTCTCTCGGTGGAGAACAGATTCTGGCACGCCCGGTGGGACCTTTTCCTCTTTCCACTCCACACTTCGTGTGTCGTGTTTTTCCACGATCAAATAATCGCGGTATGTATGTTTGTGGTTGCCCTTGGGTGATGGGTTACTGAAGCCGGTGTTTCGTCTCTATGAAGAATGGTATTTGCTTCTACCCTAGCAACTCAGCCTCAAATCTCTGCAATCCGGCTCTTCAAGAAATCAACGGGCTTCTTTTTGGGTCAATACTCCCACCTCCCACCCTCGGTGCCTCAACGCCGATGGAGGAAGCCTGTCATCCATAGGCTGGTTTCCCAAGCTGCAATTTTGCCGACGGAATCAGTCCTCAAACAACTGGCACCTGCCAAGAACCAAGGTCGACGCAGGGGGTAGAATATTCAAGCTCCTAAAGGAAATAGGGGGCAGGCTCGGCAAAATCCTGAGGCTAATCAAATCCCGGCCGTAAGAAATGGTCGACGTCGATATCGGCATCATACAAAATGAGCTGGGGGCAGTTCTCCGTATGGTCCTGTTTCAACCCCAGTGGTGAATGTTGTTCCAACCGGGAACAACTTCAAACTGTTGCGAAGGGTCAGACAAAATTCTCCTACCGCAATATTGAAGAAATCTCCGCAGCCCATAGAGATCCCACGAGAGTAGAAACCAGTTCGCTCTCTATAGCAACTTTCCTCATCTATATATAAAGTGTGGAAGCAGGTGAAGGTCTCTGTCGTCAACCGCGGCTCTTCCCCTAGAAATCAGCCAAATTCTGACAAATTCTCCTTCAAATACAATGGGACTCATCCCAAGACGGATTCTGATACAGCGGCTCCTCCCAAAACCAAAGCGTCTTTTCACAAAAAAGGAGGCCCAATAAAGCTCAAGTGCCCGAAGCAAACTCCAAAGTCCAAAAACTCCAAACACCCCAAGCCTAGTGGCATGGTAGTTCACATAGTCTATGTGGTGAATTCCAAAGACGAAGTTCGAGCTTCTACTAGTCATCGACCTCAAACTCGGTCCTTAATGAAAGTTCAACTGCAACGTGGAAAGCTGCAGGAGATGCTTGCTCAGGCGGCACCACTCGCTAATCCATCGTCTAAGGCAAATCCCGAAGACGCACCTAGAGAAGGAATAGAGAAGGAGTCGGATATTGATTTCCTAAAGCGCGCTCTGAAAAAGGGAGATGCAGAAGCGGCAGAAATGTCCACTAAAATGAACCAGATGGCCCTTTTGATTTAGAATATGGCTGGAATAATGGTTCAATCGGAACCACTGGCAGATGAACTGCCGGTAGTCGGTCTTAAAGATAAGGATGACATTTCAAATCCTATGCAAAGCTCATCAATGGCTGAGAAGGAAATGATTCCTAAAAGCAAAGATGAACGAATATATAGCTCAGCAAATCGAAGCTCACTACGCCAGTAAAGCCGTAAATAGATCAATCAAGATTGGTCGACCGTATCCGACATGGCACAATCAAATACAGTACCCGCCAGAGTACACACTTCCAACGTGCCACATGTACAAAGGAACTGAGAATTCTCGCCGGCACATTGCGCAATTTGAACCCATGTGCGGCAATACTGATATACATCTCCTCCGACAGTTCATCAGCTGTCTGTCGGGCATTGCCTTCGAATGGTATGCGGAACTCCCGAATGACTCCATGAATACCTTCGATGAAATGGAGATGCCCTCCTGTCAGAGATTCGCTAGTGTGAATAAACGCACTACCGTGACGGCACTGGTCAACAAAAGGGTTAGACCGAATGAGACGTGGATTCAATGTGTTACCCGATGGCAAAATCTCTGGTCAAATACAAGCAACGTATCGATGAAATTGCAGCTATGGGAATGCTCATAGCCATCCTTAACCCAAATTCAAAGGCGTCCTCGTATATGGCCCTCTTCAAGCCGACAGCCTTCCAAAAGCTTATGGATAAAATGACTCGATTGGACCAGCTGAATCAAGACCCTTCATCATCTGATGAAGATGAATGAAAAGCAGAGGTAAGTTGGTATTTGTCACCGACGCTCAACAAAAAAAATTAGCGACTTTGAAACAACCTGTCACCAGAATAGTGACGGCGTGGGTACTCGCTCCCCCCGAGGTATTCATAAGGGGCATATTTCTTACTGGAGGAAGAATCTCTACGTAAGATGGTCCTTTCTTCTCAAAATAATAGAAAGGATATCAAGGGGCTTACAAGCGAGTCCTGCAGTCAAGTGGAATATCCCACTTGAACAAAAAAAACGGTATGTCCACATGCAAAATGGGCACGGATGAAAACCCAAAAGGGCGCCGTGAGTAAAAACAGCAGGGCTACCGGCGAGCTTGTGAAAACCCGAGAGGGCGCAGACTCGTAAAAAATTCATGCACATGGGAAAGGTCCTCTCGACCTTGTAAGGAGAAAATACCTGCGTGAGATGCTTACGACTCACAAGAGAGCAACACACTTAGGGATCCCCACAATTCCTGAGGAGAAACGCACTTACGAGATCCTCACTACTCGTAAGGAGAAACATTGTTTACCCCAATCAGAGCAAAGCTCTGTTCAAATTCCGAGGCGGGAGTGTTTCCTGATTTAAAATCAGAAAAGCTTATGGGAAAAGCTTCAGAAAAGGGTCACGTGCTTACACGTGACCAGCAGTCACGTGTGGGCACGTGACATCTAAAAAGCATCATCGAGGCAGATTCAGCTTCCTGACCACATCAAAGAAAAGGGCTTCAGAAAGGGTCACGTGCTCCCACGTGATCAGGGTCACGTGTTGGCACGTGACATTTTAAAGCGGATTCAAAGGCACATCGGTTCCCTGATCAAATTAAGGAAAAAGCTTCAAAAGAGGTCACGTGCTCCCACGTGACCAGTGGTCACGTGTTGGCACGTGATGACCAAGCAGCAACCAG